>CM047431.1:29164561-29460857 GCA_026168455.1 Theocolax elegans | reverse complement strand
ATTCATTTGGTATGTTAAACACCTTACCATCGTCTGTGGCAATTGAGGTTATAGTTATAATATTTGTTTTTTCCGTCTGATGTTGCTTGCACCATAAAATCAAATGTAAGTCTGTCCATTGTGTTGATGTCTCCTTTTTTTATGTTGAAAACAAAAATGTCGTTTTATAATGCTAATTCTTATCGTATAGGTTTACGACTGAAATTTAATAAACATCCACGTGTTGCTCTGTAAAATAGAGTTTTTATTTTAATATTTTATTTACAAATTAAATAATTACAATACTAGATCCTACCTGTAAAATAGAGAAACGACATTTAATGTTTATTATTTAAATAGTCGTTCTCTCTTACAATAATTTGATAACTTTAGATTATAATTTTTCTATCTTTATTGCACCATCTGCTCTTATCTCTCTACTATTCTATAATAGTCTTTAATTACACTCGCGCGCCCTCTCTCTTCACACCTTTCAACTTACTAATGTGGCGCGATATTTAAATTAAAGAAATACATTTTCTTTTATATAGATAATTACCAATTTTTGATAATCTAACAAAAAATATATTTTATAGCACTGCGTGTCGTAAATCCGCACTTACCACACGCTTTTCTGTGGCGTAAGTCGCATTTTTTGGCACAATATACAAATGAAAATTCAACCAAAGACGCATTCTTCATATTGGTGGTGAAGCATTGTCATAAACTATTCGAACTCAAAAGTAATTTAATGCATTTGTATTATAAACATTCATCGCTTGTGACAATGCAAATAGTGCATGTCATTTAGTGCGACAATAAGCTACACCTTATTTCCCTCTACGAGCACACATACATACACATACAAGCCTAACCAAACCTATCCTTGCCTAATTACCCTGAGAGCCTATAAATAAATAACGATAACACCCTCCCAGTAACCGAGCTCCTTAACGCATGATATAAAACTACCGAGCCCACAAACAAAGGTGCACAGTGGAGCAGTCGAGCAGGACACAGTAGGAGTTCACTGAAGTATAGATTATGCTTGAAGTAATCTAATAATGAGCCTGACGAAGAGCCAATGAAGCAGCATACTGAGGTGTTGAGTGACAGCGAGCTGCAAAGTCCTGAGTCTAGTAGCAGCGTACCCAGCAAGCCAAGGAAGACCGGCCAGAAGAAGGAGCTAATGTAGCCAGGAAGTTCATCATCCAGCAATAATCCAGGAAACCTGGATGCACCAGCTAATATAGCAATGTTCATTATAATGGAGCAGACAGGAGCACACACTTACTTAAGCAAGTGTGTATAGGAGAGGATTTAGGAAGAAGTTAAGTGAGCATTATAAGTGCTCACACACACACAATATTAATAAGTCAACACATCAAGCCGTCTTCCAAGTGGATATTTACCTGATTGTCGCTGTGTGTTCGTTTAAGCAGCAAGAGCCCGCTGTTGCACCTATCACGCTGTGCGCCTCAAGAAGAGCGAGAGAGACGGAGATATCGGCCGCGACAACACACAAGAGCCCGTATCGACGTGCCGCGTACACACACCTCCCGCAGCCCTGTAGATACCGATATTATTAGCCGACGGGTTAGTAATAAGAAACGAGAGAAATAGTTACCTGGCAGGCAGCTTACGTCGTCGTCAACGGCATCATTGTTGTTGCTAGAACGGACGAGGCGTACACTACGAGACGGTGCGGCGGCCATGTTACTCAAGTCGCACTCGAGTAAGGCCGCGTACGCACCGCAAGTGGGCCGTCGCGACGCATGCGCGCACACAGGCAATGCGTTGACCACGCCGAGGAGAGCAGAGCTCTTCCGATCGCCGTGATAGATACGTCGGTGTGAACGAATTGAGAGTGCAGCAAGTGTGCGAAATTGTGCTGAGCAATATTGAGCGAGAGCAGCGAGAACACGAAAGGTTGATGTATACTTCTCCGTGCCTCCTTTATTACTTTTTTTTGTGCAATTCCATCCCGTGCTTACTCAGTGTGTGTGTGTGTGCGAGTTATCGCGGTTTCCCCCTTCTGCCTCCCTCCTTTCGTTTCGAGCAGCCTTCGACCCGCGATCGCGTATCGCAGCCGCGCTGTCGGTCGACATTAAACTCGTCACGGACGAGTAGCACCGATTCAGCCAACGATTCGCGATATTTAATTTATAGAATGCACTCGTGCAATCTGCAGTGAGCCGTAAAGGACGCGACCGGCACCCGTAATCATATAAATCGAATCGGATAATAAATTTAGTTGTTTTACACATATCTTATTTTTATTATCCCCATCACCTGCACCCTAATCCCCATTGCAGCGTGTCACGCTATATTAAAGAGCTAAAAAATTTAAATAAAATATTGTATAACAAAATATACCAAAACTATAGGTTAAATATCATATGATTAAATTAACGACTTTATTTTAAACATATATACATAGTTATAATTAAATTGGAAATCTTAGTTTGATTTATAATTTAAGAATATCTAACAATGTTTTTAAATTTAACATGTAAATAATTAAAGTGTCGATTGCAATATATATTTTTCTTCATACCCCCGCCGAAAGTACGTGTTTCCCGGATATGGATACGGGAAGAGCGACTTTTGCGGCCGGCCGGAGTCTCGCGCGCTCTGATTGGCTCATAGATTTTCGCGGCCTCGATGCATAGCAACGGCTGTAGCAACGGCCGCAACGTTCCCAATATAACATGTACAGTGCTTAACCTCTCAAGTAAACATTGCTAAATTATTTCAAATTTATTAATCGATTTACTACAAGCACTTATGGTTTTCAAATATAAATTGTATTTTAATGTTGCCTTATAAAATATATTGTATAATTGTTTTGTTTAATAAAACGATAGATAGAAAGAGAGAGCGAGAGTATATGTAGAATACTTATGTTGACTGTGTTTATTCTATCTATTTCGTGTCATCTTTAAATTTCACTCTATCAATTTAATATTGATTTAATATCGGTGATGTAAATACATGTGAAAGAAATATGTTTCATTTTTTTATGTTAAAATTTTAACAATGCAATTGATATTTGACTACAAATGTAAATTTTATTAATAAGTAATACGATTTTACAATAAATTTATAAATGCTTAATGTATGTTTGTTATATTTTTGATGCCTGCCCCCGACCAGCAAAAACCTCGGCTTCGCCTCGGTTTTGCAAATGTCGGGCATCAAATATATAACAAACATCAAATATCGCGTGTCACGTCGCGGTATGAGAGGTTACATCTACATGGCTCTGAATCAGGCCACGAAAGAAGCTGCAGACGAATATTGTGGCACCGGGCATTTTGTATTAGATTAATTATTAGATGTATACTTTCGGACTGGGATGAAGAAAAATAGTATACGACACTCGGCCAGAATTTAGGAAATCCAACTTTCTGGCCATGTATGATCGTAATATACTATTTTTCACTAACCTATACATAAATATAATGCTTATTACATTCCAAATTCAAACCATACATAACAAACAGGTTTTCATTAAAATTACTGATTTAACGAAATTTGATGATTAATTGAAGCCGATTAATATTAAACGCGGTTTCGTTTATGAGTTCATACTAACAAGGAGAGGTCACACTCTCTGGAAAACGGATCCTTACCAAACTCTAGGATATAATTTCTACTATAAAATCATGCAGAAAGCCGGAGTTTTAGTGTCCAATGACCATTTTTACGATAGATATAAGCAAATAATTAAAAATCTCGCCGAAAAAACCGTTGAGTTTGAATGCTTATAACTCAGAAACAATTAAAGATGATACGTTTTCAAAAAAAGGAAGCTCAAATATTTTAATATGGTCAAAAGTTATGGGAGAAATAAGAATTAGACGAAATTTTGGGCTAAAAAAATCATTAAATTGTGTGACGTGGTATTCGCGAACCCGGTATAATTAATTATTATTAATAATTAAAAGTAACCGTTGGGCCGCGTTGCCCAATACCGCGCACACAATTAATTTATTTATTTACCGAACTGGGCTGTCGCCAGGAACGCGAGTTCGTTGGGACGAACGATGTGGAGGATTCGGGCGATCCTCCTTGCCTCGACACGATATGAAAATTAAATGAATGTCGGCGGGAACGGGGAGAACAAAATAAACACACAATGATTAATTAAAATTAAATGAAAGAAATGTTTATTTTAAATCAAATAATTAACAAAATGGCCACTCAGGCCGTGTGCCGCGACAAAGTTATTTCGCGCGGGCGGATGTCCCGGGAAACCTGCCGGATCGAGATCCTCGCCTGCGACAGGTTTCACTCCCGGGAACCGCTGTTCGAGTACCGTTGTACTCGAACACACTCCCGAGGTACACACACACAAGGGAGGGGGAGGGTCACGATAATAAATTGTCACTTACCGGTGACGCTCCTCGGGGATGGCCCAGCCGATCCTCGGCGACTGGTCGACCTCCTTGACAAGGAGACGACCGGTGGTTGAGGTGGTGAAGGCGGCCCTTGCCGCGGCGAGCGAATCGCGATCCGCGGTATCACCCGCGCACGACCCCGTCCTTTGTTTTACACACACACACAAACACACACCAAACTATACGGGACACGCGTGTGTCCACCCGGGTCTCCGCACTTAGCTCTGCTCCGGAACAACCGTTCACAGAGCTTAATGCAGGAGGGGGGGGGGCGCACTCTCGGCACTCACGAGTAATACGCGATCACGGTCAAAACAATAATCCGTCTTGATCGACGGATCATTACACACTGATTAGGCGATCGCCTAATTTTTCGAAAAAGGGATGGGAGTGGGGAAACTCACACACTCTTTCGCGCTCCCATCCCAACATATAGTCGCGCGCGTAATTGTACACTCGTAGAAAAGTAACCAAATGTCGTCGGTTGGCCTTGACATACGAAAGGCTCCGACGACTTACAATTCGCTAAGTTAAGTACTCTATTCGTCGTGAATAGATTGTGTGACGATTTCCGTCACAAAGCCCCCCCCCCCTAGACTCCACTTCCCTCGGGAAGGCCGAGTCGAAAGAAAGGCACAATCTATCCACGACTGCGCACTGTACGCTTCTCTTTTTAATGTCGGGAAGGAATACGATCCCTAAGGATCCGGACCACCTCCTGCCCTATCTCTCGTGCAATGTCGGAAGGGAGGTTGGCGGCGGCCTCCAGCAACAGACGCCATTTCCTGAGAATGTCCGTCTCGTTTCTGGATTGGTCGGCCGTCGCCGGTGACCCAGCCGATGAAGCCCGTACTTCTTGGACAGTACGGTGTTTGACCCAATCCCCCGTTTCTGTGTCGGCTTGTGAGGTGGTTTAACCACGCTCGTAGAGGCGTCAACGTCCATCGGGTTGGGTCGTCGCAAACCACAAGGCCCAGCCTTCGGTGACTGCTTCTTACGAGGTTTTGGGGACGGGGTGTCCATACCTTCCTCCCCGACTGGTGGTTGGGCAGGGACTGGCTGAGCGCCGCTCTCTTCTCGTCCCTGCCGTGATGATTCGGCTGCTGACTGGTTGCCTGAGGGAGTAGTTTGATTCTCTTGGTACTCCCTCAACTTCTGGTCTGCCTTAGCTTGGACGACAGCACTGAGGGCAACCTTCACCTGTTCGAAGGGCCCCGTGCTGTCTAAGCCGAAGGCAGCAGCCTGGCGGTGAGTCGCCTCTTCTACTCGGCGACCCACCACCACTTCCGCATAGGAGGGCTTGGGCCCAGAAGGCTTCACAAACGAGCCCTTCTTGGGTCCCTCCCTGCGGGTGGGCGTTTCCATCCGCCGCTTTTTGGACTCGTTCTGACTGTCCCGTTGCTTCGACCGCTTCGGTCTCTGCTGAGGTGCAGGGACCTTGGCAACCGAAACCTGGGAAGCAACCGTCGAGAACGGCGAGTATCCCCGCTCTTGGATCCAGATGGCATAGGATCGAGAGCATCTTGGACACTCACTCACTGCCACCCCTCGGCGGCCGCAATTGAAGCAGTATATCGATTGCGGTGCCGCGCACTCCCGTTGGCTATGGTCCATCGCCCAGCAGTTAAAACAAGCCATTTTAGGCGGATCTACCGACCGATCAGAAGGTAGAGGAACCAATCGACGGAGGACGATCCCCCTAGTAATGACTGGGCCGGATGACGATGGCCCAGCCTTGGCTTGTTCCGTCAGGGTCTCGACTCCAACATCGAGTTTCCCTGCGGTTGATGGGACTATGACGGACACAGCTCCCGCCCTCAAGCACGGGCTCTCCGCCACTTGGGGGTTGGCTGGGACTCCTGACTTATAGTCATCCATCGTCAACTGCCGTCTGCCGCTGCTCTTCTTCTTCTTGCGGCGGGGCGATTATCGGCGGCGGCCTTTTGCCGCTCCCGTTCTGCCTCGCGTAGATCATCTACGTAGTCGGCGGGGTAGATATTGGTGGACGACCCCAGTGCTAACACCGTAGGTACGTCCACCTCCATCTGCTCCACCTGGGTCGTATCACCCGATGACGGGATATCAATCGTCGAGGTTCGGGATGTTCCTTCCATCTCGATGAGTACTTCGTCGATTTCCTGCACGGACTGGTCACATCCAGCGAGTGGGTCATCAACGGGCTCCTCGAGACAGTCGGAGGCCACTCCGACGACCTCTTCGGCAACACCCGACGTCGGAGTGTCCTTCCCCCAGCAGAATGATCGGAGGCGACGATGGATCAACACCGTCTCCTGCCTCCAGGTCTCGGTTCTGGTCCATCGGGGAGCTGAAAGAAAACAAAAGGTTAATTAGTCATAATTAAAGGTAAATTACGAATAAGGGAGGATTGCCCATTCACTCACATACAAGTATTCTCAACCACCACACTCTCAATGCATGGCATACAGTTACCAGGCCCAACCTTCGATAACTGTTCTCATGCGAACCGATACGCAACCCTTACTGCTTTACTTGACAACCCGAGGTGATATATATCTTTTTACATCAGATATATGTACCTCGGTCCGTTTCCGACCAGACTCTTCTAGTCTCAGAATTACTGGAGATAGTACTTCTTTAACTTCGAAGGGTCCGTCATACTTTGGTGCCAGTTTAGCAGATATGCTCTTCGCACATTGGGAAAGCGTTCGGCACTTCCTCATGACTAGATCTCCTACCTGAAACGAGGCAATACGTCTGCTTCTGTTGTAGGTCTTTTCTTGACGTCTTTGCTCCTCGTCAATGTATTTCTTGACCAAGTCGCGTAGAGCATCAAGTCTTTTAAGACGCTCTAGCCATACTTCGGGATTGTCTAGGATCTTAAGTTCCTGTTTATCCACTTCCCTGCGGAGACTCTTCACAGGTTGTGGATGACGCCCGAAGTTTAAGAACGTGGGTGAAACTTTTGTATTTGACTGCATTGCCGTGTTTATTGCATGGCGAAATTCGTGCAAGTGTGTGTCCCACCCACGATGATCCGAATCCACAAACGTCGCAATCATCGTTTTTAACGTTCTATTTGTTCTCTCCACCGGGTTGGTTTGTGGTCGGTAAGGAGGGGTTCTGACATGTTTTATGCCATACTCCTCCAACATTCGCGACATGATGCCGTTGATGAACTCAGTCCCATTATCCGTTATTAGGAAATCTGGCGTTTCCCAACGGAAGACTACGAGTTCCTCGAATGCTTTCGACACCGGACTTACCGTCGCCGTACGTAATGGTTTGAGCTCTATCCACCTTGTAAACAGTCTTGAAATACTGTGATTATTTGTATTGACTTTTACTACGTGGAAGCTCCATTACGTCTGCTGCCACAACAGCCCAGGGGTCTCTCAATGTTCCGTTTACCCATCAAGCCTTGAGGACCTGCTTGAGACGTCTTATAGCTCTGACAGATCAGACACTGTAAAACAAATTGGCGGGTATCGTGGTAGACACCTGGCCAATAATAGTCTCTTGCAACACGTTCGTAAGTCTTTTGGTCTCCCATATGACCCATGGATGGGTGGAAATGAGAATCTACTAAGACTCGGTTCCTCTGCTCTAAGGGTAGAACAAGGCGCCAGCCTTCTTCTCGTTCTGTTACAGAGTCCAAGAGTTTATCACTTGTAAAAGCGGCGGCCTTTTGCCAGCTCCCGTTCTGCCTCGCGTAGATTCATCTACGTCGTCGGCGGGGTCGTAGATATTGTGGACGACCCCAGTGCTAACACCGTAGGTACGTCCCACTCCCATCTGCTCCACCTGGGTCGTATCACCCGATGACGGGATATCAATCGTCGAGGTTCGGGATGTTCCTTCCATCTCGATGAGTACTTCGTCGATTTCCTGCACGGACTGGTCACATCCAGCGAGTGGGTCATCAACGGGCTCCTCGAGACAGTCGGAGGCCACTCCGACGACCTCTTCGGCAACACCCGACGTCGGAGTGTCTTCCCCCAGCAGAATGATCGGAGGCGACGATGGATCAACACCGTCTCCTGCCTCCAGGTCTCGGTTCTGGTCCATCGGGGAGCTGAAAGAAAACAAAAGGTTAATTAGTCATAATTAAAGGTAAATTACGAATAAGGGAGGATTGCCCATTCACTCACATACAAGTATTCTCAACCACCACACTCTCAATGCATGGCATACAGTTACCAGGCCCAACCTTCGATAACTGTTCTCATGCGAACCGATACGCAACCCTTACTGCTTTACTTGACAACCCGAGGTGATATATATCTTTTTACATCAGATATATGTACCTCGGTCCGTTTCCGACCAGACTCTTCTAGTCTCAGAATTACTGGAGATAGTACTTCTTTAACTTCGAAGGGTCCGTCATACTTTGGTGCCAGTTTAGCAGATATGCTCTTCGCACATTGGGAAAGCGTTCGGCACTTCCTCATGACTAGATCTCCTACCTGAAACGAGGCAATACGTCTGCTTCTGTTGTAGGTCTTTTCTTGACGTCTTTGCTCCTCGTCAATGTATTTCTTGACCAAGTCGCGTAGAGCATCAAGTCTTTTAAGACGCTCTAGCCATACTTCGGGATTGTCTAGGATCTTAAGTTCCTGTTTATCCACTTCCCTGCGGAGACTCTTCACAGGTTGTGGATGACGCCCGAAGTTTAAGAACGTGGGTGAAACTTTTGTATTTGACTGCATTGCCGTGTTTATTGCATGGCGAAATTCGTGCAAGTGTGTGTCCCACCCACGATGATCCGAATCCACAAACGTCGCAATCATCGTTTTTAACGTTCTATTTGTTCTCTCCACCGGGTTGGTTTGTGGTCGGTAAGGAGGGGTTCTGACATGTTTTATGCCATACTCCTCCAACATTCGCGACATGATGCCGTTGATGAACTCAGTCCCATTATCCGTTATTAGGAAATCTGGCGTTTCCCAACGGAAGACTACGAGTTCCTCGAATGCTTTCGACACCGACTTACCGGTCGCCGTACGTAATGGTTTGAGCTCTATCCACCTTGTAAACAAGTCTTGAAATACTGTGATGTATTTGTATTGACTTTTACTACGTGGAAGCTCCATTACGTCTGCTGCCACAACAGCCCAGGGTCTCTCAATGTTCCGTTTACCCATCAAGCCTTGAGGACCTGCTTGAGACGTCTTATAGCTCTGACAGATCAGACACTGTAAAACAAATTGGCGGGTATCGTGGTAGACACCTGGCCAATAATAGTCTCTTGCAACACGTTCGTAAGTCTTTTGGTCTCCCATATGACCCATGGATGGGTGGAAATGAGAATCTACTAAGACTCGGTTCCTCTGCTCTAAGGGTAGAACAAGGCGCCAGCCTTCTTCTCGTTCTGTTACAGAGTCCAAGAGTTTATCACTTGTAAAACGATATAGCATATCATCCTCAATTTTCCACTCCGGAAATTTCTGGGGGCATGAGCGTACATCGTTTAATCTAGCAATATACCATGGGTCTGTAATTACTTCGAACGAGGCAATCTCTTCTTCGTCGGGGTCTGGGTTGACGGCACGAGAAAGCGCGTCCGGGACATAGTGCAAGGCTCCTTTCTTATGCACTATTTCAAAGTCCCATTGCTGCATTTCAAGTATCCATCGTGCCAACCTACCCGACGGCTCTCTGAGATTTTTGAGCCATTTGAGAGCACTATGGTCGGTCACAGCCGTGAATCGATAGGCCTCAATGTGTGGTCTCAATCTCTTAATAGCCCATATGAGAGCCAAGCATTCTTTTTCCGTTGTCATGTAATTACGTTCAGCGCGATTTAATAATCGGCTGACGTAGACAATCGGATGCTCGAAACCCTCGTCGTCCAGTTGCGTCAACACCGCACCTATTGCTAAGTCACTAGCGTCACTTTGGACAGTAAATGACTTAGAAAAGTCTGGACGGGCTAATACAGGCGCTTCAGCTAACGCAACTCTAAGCTGACGAAACGCCTCGTCCTGCTCCTCGCCCCAATCCCAAGCCTGGTCTTTACGCAGCAACTTGGTAAGGGGAGCTTTAATGTCAGCTTCTCGATTAATGAATCGAGAGTACCAGCCTACCATCCCGAGAAAGGATCTCAGCTGTTTGACATTACGAGGAGTAGGGTAATTAAGGACTGGGGCGACTCGTTCCTCGTCAGGCCTCAAGCCGTCCGCGTCCAATTTGTACCCAAGGAACGTTACGCTGGAACAAAAAAACTCACACTTCTCTCGATTCACTTCGAGTCCAGCGTCATTCAACGTCCTTAGTATGTATTCGAGCCATTTTAGATGGTCCTCAAAAGTTTCGGTAATGACGATCAAGTCGTCTAGATAACCAAACACATGAGGTTCCACCTTAGGCCCGAAAATTGCATCTACAAGCCGTGCAAAGGTCATAGGAGCATTCATGAGGCCAAAAGGCATTTTCATGAACTGCCACAGCCCCGACCCTGGTACAGCAAATGCAGTATAATGCCGACTCGCTTCGGCCATTAATATTTGGAAGTGCGCTTTCTTAAGATCGATTTTTGATATATACCTTGCATTATGCAGCTTATCCAATATGGTATCCATATTAGGAATTGGATAAGAATCACGTTTTGTGACTGCGTTAAGGTCTCGAAAATTGATACAGAAGCGATAACTTCCTTCGTCCTTGCGGACGATGACCGGAGCAGCTGACCAATCACTCGCACTCGGTTCAATAATGCCCTTGTCAAACATCTTTTTGACCTCACTCTGGGCAAATTCGAGGACCTTGGGAGACATACGTCTTGGCTTATGACGAACCGGTCTTGCACCAGGCTCAACCTCTATATGGTGCTCCGTTAACGTCGTAAAGCCGTGGACGTCTTCCGAGGGCAAGAGTAGGCTTTCAACTAACTCTTTGACTTGTTTCCGTTGGTCGTCCTGTATCTCAATTATACCAGCACATTCAGCGGAAATCCTCGAATCGATGTCATGAGCTGTATCTCTGACGAAGTGTCTCCAATCACTCTCGCCAATACGCCAAATAGCTTCGCCTAATTTGACGTCCATATTCCAATGTTGTAGAAAATCCATACCGAGAATGATGGATTGCTCAATATTCTCTACAATTCTCAGTTGGATATTGCCATCAAGGCCTTCTACACAGAACAGAATATCGATTAGTCCAAGGACTTTAAGTGCTGGTCCAGCCACACCTTTCACGATAACCTTGACAGGTCTCCATTTAAACTTGTACTGTTCGACAACATCTGATCGTACAAGAGAGACCATGGCGCCAGGATCGAAAAGTGCTTAAAAGTCCTTTCCACCGAGTCGTACCAAAAAGAATAGCCGGTTATCCGATTGGATTCCAGCAATTATCTGATCGGTTTGACTATCGTCGTTAGGAGTCGATGCCGTGTGCGTCATTTTAGACGTACTTGGTACGGCATCTGCCCCCCACCCCTGAACTGTACTTCTCGGCAACGAGTTTGTACGGTTCATGTTATGCACACCATCGACAACTACCTTCTCCACCAAGGGCTCGTTGTTGAGGACAATTTCCTTCTCCACCAAGGGCTTCTTGTCCTCATTACTAGGTGTGTCACAACGAGGTGATGATGAGCAACAATCAAGGTCGTTCACTCCGATGGTGCTAAGCGGCTGAGATAACGATCTCTTTACGCTTTCTTCACCAATAATCTCTGCTATCAGAGTATATTTGCCTTTGGAGTTCCTTAGACTAATCTTTAGCCTCACGCTTTTGTTGGTCTAATAAAGTTCCTTGTTCTGTTTTACCTTGCAAATCTCGGGTGGGATTGACAGGTTGTGTTCTAAGAACTTTTCCATCTGTCGAATCCCCAGAACGTTTAGGATCCTTACACTCAGATTTACTTTCAACACCAACTACGGTCTGAGAGGGAATCTGATCTCCGTTAAGGACTTTAGTGAAGTCAGCAAATGATTTGCTAGACTTCTTAAAGAGTTTAGAGGGTTCTCCAACCTTAAACTCTTGCCCTTGTAAACCATGCGGTTTACTTACTGCAGTGCAGGGCGCCCGGGGCAGCTCGGGTGCCCTGCGTTCAGGTTTCCCACGTTTTGGAGGAATCTGACGCAGTTAGGACATGTTTGGAGTGTAACGCCACTAGTTCCACACAGCTGGCACTCCTTTGCTACCAATTCGGTAGAGCACTGCTCAGCGGAGTGCCCAATGTTTCCGCATCGGTAGCATGTTCGGCTCGGGCAATCCGACGACCTATGACCAACTTTTTGGCATGTGAAACACACGCCGACAAAGTTGGTGCTCAGGTTCGTTGGGTTTACTGCCGTCGCCTGTGGTTGCACATACCTCACCAGGTTTTGTGCCATTTGTGGGACAAAAACATTTTGGGGCAGTTGAGAATTCGTCAAAGCACGTCTTTCTCTTTTGCCCGAGCTCTGTTTTTGTTGCCCAGGTGACTGTTGAGAAACAGGCACGTACGATACGGATTTCGAATTGTGAGCACTCACTCCATTACTCGATTTGCCGTATCGTTTCTGAAAACTATTAGCGACGTTGGAAGTACCGTACACAGCGGCTGCTTCGTACTCGCTCCAAGAAGAATTTGGCGAGTTTTTCGCACTTTTCTTGCTCTTCTTCTTAATAGTTTTCTTCGACGACTGTTTATCCGAATGAGAAGACTCATCCTTACTCTTTTCGGTAACAGTCGCCACTTTGCCCGAAACTCGTGCTCCACCACTCTGTTTCGGGAAAGCTACTGGTACGAGCTTCTCGCGCTTAACGTTGGAACTGGAGAATTTCGTGTCCCATGTTAAATGCTGCTCGTACTCTTTACCGTAGCTTGTCAAATCAGAGAAATTCCTAATTTGTCGTACTGGTATGTACCTACGGTAATCTGGCCTCATCTGCGAGTAGGCCATCTTCACCTCTTGTTCTAATGTGGGAGGGCATTTAAACTTATTTACGATCGCTCTGAAACAGTTCTAGAACGTCGTAGCCTTTTCTCCCTCATTTTGTGTTCTTGATCGAAGTTCCATGAGTAAATCTTCGTCATTTATTATACGGCCATACTCATTTAGGAACTCGATCTCAAAATCACATTAGGAAGGTCATATCCATTCCTATCATCAACAAATTGACGTTCGGTTATATTAGCCTCGGGTTGCCTGTTGTCGTATTGTCTAGAGGTGTATCCTCGTGACGTACGACGGTCGGCTTCCGTCTGCGAACCCAAGTCAAAATGTTGTGTTGGCACTTCACTCTCTCTGGTGCCAAGATGTCCGATGTTTCTTTGCTCTTCAATTGGGAGGTAATGTGCGGGTGCATAAAAACCTCCGAGTTGAGCAGTCGTCACGGTCGTAACCGTCGACGTAGTGGTTGTGCAAGATGTTGCAGCCACCGAAACAGGAACATAAGGGATTGCAGTCGTGGTCATGTTTGCTCCCAGTACCTCACCAAACCGTTTAGGTATAGCACCTGTTGATGTCAACCTCGGGCTTTGTGCAGTACTCAATGGCGAGTTTCTAGACAGACCACTTGGTGACAGAGCTCCATCTTCTTCAGGGATAGGTGCTCTGTCACTAGCAACCCTTTCGCGATCCGACATTTCGGACACTTCCGTTCCTGATGGGACCACACTCCCTTTCCTGGAACGAGGTTTCCTAATTTCTCATAGTTCCTGACATACTAGAGGTTTATGTGCAGGCTCTGCCCTTACATTCTCATCGTATTCAGGGAACCATGGTATTTCCAGATTAATGTCTACACATCTTACCCGGTGACGCAAAAGGCGTTCGCGGCACTCCGCCTCTTCGCCATTTACGTTTAAACTTAGATGCTCCAATTGGGCATACACTGCCTCAATCGGAAGCTTCTTCGTTTCCCGACGAATATCCCAAGCTATGCGTGATTCACGCATAAGCTGGGCCATTCGGGCTTCATAGCTGCTGGCCATTATTTTTTTGACCAGCAGCAGCCGACGTGTTACGTCGGGAGAAGTACTCTCAACCGGGATTTCAGATGTAATCCCTAGTGTTTCAAATGCTTCGCAAGTATCCAATTTTCAATTGGAAATTATTTTATTGGACTCACCACAATAAAATAATTACTACTCCCAACGAGTAAAAAAAAATTTGGTGTCGGCTTAATTACAATAAATTGTAAAAATGCACCGACTAGTGTACCAACAAAATTAATTCACTTAATTAAAATCCAAAAGATTTTCTTTAAAAGGAATTTATTTCGTCCTTAGAAGGACAAAATAATTAAATTTTGTTGGTTAAAGTTGTGGCAAATCACACACTTAACACTTGCACCAAATTAAAATTAATTATTTAACTTGCTCACAAGTCTAAATAAATAATGTTTATAATAGTGTCTTGTGACTCACACACACCAAGACTCTATACAATTGCTTCTGCAAGCAAAAATAATTATTAACAAAAGAAATCTCTAAATTATTTCAATATCGTCGGTAATTTACCAGTAATGGTAAATTTAACGATTTCCCAAAATATCTCTCACCAGTTATAATCCAAAAGATTCCTCACTGGCGAAAAGAATTTATTTTGTTATGGAAAATGAAATAATTAAAGTTTAAATCTATTGATAAATACAGAACACCAAATTATAAAGGAAAAAAAGAAAAGACAAAATTAAATTATTTATCTCGCTAACGAGCCTAAATAATTAATTTTAAAATAAATATAAAAATAAATACAGTGTCTTGGGATTCACACACACCAAGACACTATTTATTATTTTGCTTTTCTAAGCCCAAAACAGCAAAAAAAAATTTTCCTTTATAATTTACACTACTCTACAAACACAAATTTAATTAAATTACTTCAACAGTAGGGGTATTTACGAAATGTTGTAAATCCCGTATGGTTTGCAACAAAATAATTATTTCACTAATTGTCGTCCCAAACGAGAATTTTTCAGCGAAATATATTTATTTTATCCTAAAAAGGACTAAATAAATAATTTAGGTTGCTACCTAGTTGAAATAATTTATATATCCTTTTTTAAATAAATTGAACGAAAAGGAAATGAAAATTTAATTAATTAACTTGCCAACAAGTCTAAACAATTAAATTTATACACCGAATTAATTTACTCAAACACACCAAAAAAAAATTATAACCAATTATCTAACTAACAAACAAGTCTAAATAATTGGTAAAAATGTGTGGCGATATAATTTAAACACACAAAAAGAGAAAAGAAAAGTTTTTTAACATATATTAAAATTTCAGAGCAAATAACGAATACGAAATATTAGGTTAAATGCCGATCATTAAAATACATGCAAAAAGAAATTTAATTATTTAACTCACTCTCGAGTCTAAATAATTATATATTATAACTCTCGTATCTTTACGGAACAATCACACAAAGATACTTAACAACAATTGTTTAACTTGCAAAAAGTCTAAACAATTAACACGAGTTATAAAGAAAAATTTCCTCACACTCATAAATTTACAAAAATATAATACAAGTATCGTGAACAGTAACACTCAACAAATACAAAATATTAAATTGAATAATCACTGTCAGATAATTGCAATAAATATAATTTTAATTATTTTACTCACACACGAGTTTAAATAATTAATATTACAACTATTGTAACTTTGCGGCAGATTCACACAAAGTTACTTACTGTTAATTATTTAACTTGCAAACAAGTCTAAATAATTAACAATAGTTGCAAAATATATTTTATTCACACACAAATAAAAAAATGTTGCATATATTATAAATAAATAGTAATAAATAATATACAAATATTAAATTAAATTACTACGTTATAATATATGCGTGGGTCTGGGAGGGGAGAAAGCAAGAAAATTTGGCTCTCGAACACGCAATAAAACCAATTAAATTGCCGCGTCCCGTCTAAAAGAAAAATAAAATTAAATAATTTAAAAATTTTCTTTAAAAGGGAGGGGGTGGGGCAACTACATCTCCCGAAAGGATCTAATTTTAAAACACTCTCACACAAAAATATAAATTAGATCCCGCGCTGGAACGAATTCACTTTATTAAATTTGAATAAAATAATTCGCCGCAGTGGTTTCTCTCGGCGAAACCAGCTGCGAAGACTTTATACACGCGAAGGGGCTAGGCGATCGCGCTATCTCTCTCACTCGCACACCTATAGCCCGCCTAGCACATAACTCCGATTCCCCCGCGACTAGGGATTCTCTCTCTCACTCCCACTCGCGGGCGCAATCGGAGAGAGCCGATGGTGATCGGCTCTCGCGAAGTCTCTCCTTTGCGCTATTCGGGGGGGGATTCTCGCTGCCCGCGATCCGCGGCGCAAGCTACTCTCTCCCTACTTTGCCGCTCCCATACAAGCTAGGCAAAGTTCTCCCGTCAAGCTTGCGATAGAGAGAGACCGATCTCAGTGAGATCGGGCGCTTCCGGCTGAACACGGTCACGCGCGAACTCTCTCCCGATATACCGGGATATTCCGCTGTACACCTCTCCTCGGATACCCGAGCAAGAGGGGGAGTACTCCGGTATAGAGACGCGTCTCACACGCTGTCTCTCGCGCTCTCTCTCTCTCTCACTCTAACTCTCTCTCTCTCTCTCTCTCTCTCTCTCTCTCTCTCTCTCTCTCAAAACTCAACCCGCTCACGTTTCGCCGCGACACTTCTCGCGCACGAAAAGATGGCCGACAAACTTTCTTTAATTTAAAGTCGGTGAGAACTAAACCGAACGTCCTGTCACGGTCGCCATTTGTGACGTGGTATTCGCGAACCCGGTATAATTAATTATTATTAATAATTAAAATTAATCGTTGGGCCGCGTTGCCCAATACCGCGCACACAATTAATTTATTTATTTACCGAACTGCGGCTGTCGCCAGGAACGCGAGTTCGCTGGGACGAACGATGTGGAGGATTCGGGCGATCCTCCTTGCCTCGACACGATATGAAAATTAAATGAATGTCGGCGGGAACGGGGAGAACAAAATAGACACACAATGATTAATTAAAATAAAATAAAAGAAATGTTTATTTTAAATCAAATAATTAACAAAATGGCCACTCAGGCCGTGTGCCGCAACAAAGTTATTTCGCGCGGGCGGAAGTCCCGGGAAACCTCCCGAGGTACACACACACACAAGGGAGGGGGAGGGTCACGATAATAAATTGTCACTTACCGGTGACGCTCCTCGGGGATGGCCCAGCTGATCCTCGGCGGCTGGTCGACCTCCTTGACAAGGAGACGACCGGTGGTTGAGGTGGTGAAGGCGGCCCTTGCTGCGGCGAGTGAATCGCGATCCGCGGTATCACCCGCGCACGACCCCGTCCTTTGGTTTACACACACACCAAACTATACGGGACACGCGTGTGTCCACCCGGGTCTCCGCACTTAGCTCTGCTCCGGAACAACCGTTCACAGAGCTTAATGCAGGAGGGGGGGTGGGGCGCACTCTCGGCACTCACGAGTAGTACGCGATCACGGTCAAAACAATAATCCGTCTCGTAGTTTTATCAGGAATGAGTAAACTAATACACATTCTTTCAAGTTATATTCACAATTTTTTTTGCGCACGGAATGTGTATATTTATATATATCAATAATATATAAATATTTCGCCGCCGCCGCCGCCGTGTCTAAGAATTCTGAATTCAACATTGTAACGGTTTTGCTATTTTTAATAATAAATGCAATAAAATAATAACTATTCAGAGCCGTTAAAATAATAGTCTCATTTACACGATCGGCCGCTCAGTAATAATACGACTACAATAAGCCGTATAGGCGGAGACGGCGGTAATCTTTACTTAGCGAAACGCGAGAAAAAGGGGGTAAACAACTACATAAACAACAATGCAGTATTTAATTAGCAAATAAAAGAAATGTATTCGGGAAAGTAATACAGGTCGATATATACGCGAAATAAATAAAGAGAGAAAGAGAGAGAGAGAGACTACAGAACTGGCACTTACAGTGCGTCAGCCGCGAACGATAATTAAACAACCAGGCGAAGTCTGCGTAGTCGCTACTCTTTAGCTTCCTGGGCCCACAAGCACGGGGCGATCAACATATGGAGAGAAGAATAAACAACAAAGTTTCTCACGACGGTTGAGATTAATCACACAGTTGAATTCAATCTCTCGGCGGTTGAGTTTAATCTAAGTGCTCTCGCACTTACGAACCGAAAACTTTGTCTCCCTTTCCCTACTTTTACCTTTACGAAAATCCGCGAAAATCGCCGAAAATCGTCGAACGTCGACCTGTAACATCTGTAAAGATTAATACACAGGCTAGACAGAGAGAGAGAGAGAGAGAGAGAGAATGTAACGAGCAATGCAATATAATCAAATATTACAGTGATTCGTTACACTCCCCCCTTCCAGACGCTGGGTAGCCGAAGACGTACCAGCTCTGCATTTCTACTCTCTCTCTAGGCCAGAAGACAAAATGAAAAAGTTAATTAACATAAATAATATTTATAAATAAATAAAATAAAGCCCAGTATGGATTTTTCTCTCTTTATTGTACATATTAGGCGATGAATATAATAAGAATCATAATAAAAAAAAAATCTATAAAAATTATTGGCGTGGTCGCTCATAGGTGCTATTGTTTACCCGGTTCGGGCATTTGCGTCCACGCGCTACACTTTACGACCTAAAACAGCATCAAGTTGCTGTTAAAGCTGGATAGTCTGTCGCTCATTTCGTCGACGAAAGGTAGCCAGTGCCTCTTCAGCCTCCTTCATTGCAGAGTTAGGCCCCGTCTGTTGCTCCTCAGTGGAAGTTGTTGTCTCCTCTAGCACTGCCCATCGTGCTTCAGCGGATCGCCTCTCTGCGTGGTGCATCCTGTTTATGAGAGGAGCAACTCCGAGCTCTGACTCACGTTGAAAGCAACTAATGGCCTCCCGTGCTCTGGTCTCAGCCTCTGGGAGATCCTTCTTCTCGCGTATTCGCTGTCTCTCAGCATCATAGGCCGCTTGACAGCGTTTTCGCACTTCAATCACCCTGTGTCAATTGCTGGCCGCTTGAACCCCGTCATCGCCAAAGTGTTTGCAGAAGCTATCATACTCTGCGAGAACTTCTGTTTCTTTCAGACGAAGTTCTCGCGAGACTTGGCGAACTCGCTGCAACTTGGCCTCCAGCTGAGTCCAACAACCTAGCAGGTCGGAAAGGCCTGATTAATTGGAGGCGGTCGCCTCGATTACCGTTTCAGGCGTTGACGTGCCTGAGCTTGACACGGCGTCTTCAGCGATATCCGCATCAATAAGCGACTTGTGCAGTTCATCAGACATAATTCTGGAACAGGTTAGTAAATATCAGGCCATGTTTTATACGAATGACAGAATGAAAAAGATTATAAAAATTACAGATTCAGAGAACGGTACGCGTAAATACATCAATCGCTCGTGTACATTAGCGTTCGCCTTCAATCGCTCGTTAGAAGGGGGACGATCAACCGCGGTCATACGACTAACAACTATCCGAGTTTTGCGCGGCCTACCTCGCTTACGCAGTGCGTTCGCACTCACAGGATCATTATCGTTGGACCCGTCGCTAGCTTTTCGCTCTGCGTTTAATCCCTCGCTGTCCCTCGTCGCATCCTCTCGATTTAATTTACTCTCCTCAGTTACGTCTGTCTGGTCTTCATAATACGGTTTCAGGTCATTGATGTGGCATTTACCTGCTTCTTTTTCATCATTGCTGATGAGCTGTACCACGTTTGAGCCGAGTAACGCCGAAACAATAAAAGGTCCGATGTACTTCGGAGCTAGCTTAGCAGCTATGCCTTGGGCAGCGGACGAAAGTACACGATTTCGCTTAGAAACTTTTTGTCCCACGGCAAATTGTACATCGCGGCGTTTTGAATTATAATATTCGACCTGACGGGCTTGTGCGCATGTCGCTCGTTCAGCAGCTTGAGCTTGCAGCTCTGGCAACGTTTGCATACGCTGTTGCCAATTTGAACAGCTGCTGCGGCTTCGCTGTCGGCGACGGCTTGATCTTCTGTTTTCCGCAAGCTTTTCGGCGGAACAGGGTTTCTTCCCATATTTAGGAAAGCAGGACTTGCGCCGGTAGAATCTTGCACGGCGGTATTGTACGCAAACATGAACTCAGAGATATGAGCATCCCATGTTTTATGGTTCGCCTCGAAAAACGAAGTAATCATCGTTTTTATCGTGCGATTAACGCGTTCTACAGGATTCGCCTGTGCATGGTAAGGCGGAATCGTAGGCCGTGTTCAGCTAAGAATTGCTCCATAGCAGCATTCTTAAACTCCGTGCCATTGTCGGAATGAAAAACATCAGGCACGCCGAAACGCAAGAAAACGCGTCATTCAGCTCGCGCCGAATGGTATGCGAGTTCGCTTTCCGTATAGGGATACACTCTATCCAACGAGTGAATATCAGGACTAATCGCTCAAAGGGAATTTTACGGTTTTCGCGACCGAGTACGCCGTTCGATCGTTTCCACCGGGGATACGGGCCTGTTCTTCACCCCTTTCGGTTTTCCGCGCCTATTTGCCGTCGTCGAAGGATTCGCGTGTACATTAGCGTTCGCCTTCAATCGCTCGTTAGAAGGGGGACGATCAACCGCGGTCATACGACTAACAACTATCCGAGTTTTGCGCGGCCTACCTCGCTTACGCAGTGCGTTCGCACTCACAGGATCATTATCGTTGGACCCGTCGCTAGCTTTTCGCTCTGCGTTTAATCCCTCGCTGTCCCTCGTCGCATCCTCTCGATTTAATTTACTCTCCTCAGTTACGTCTGTCTGGTCTTCATAATACGGTTTCAGGTCATTGATGTGGCATTTACCTGCTTCTTTTTCATCATTGCTGATGAGCTGTACCACGTTTGAGCCGAGTAACGCCGAAACAATAAAAGGTCCGATGTACTTCGGAGCTAGCTTAGCAGCTATGCCTTGGGCAGCGGACGAAAGTACACGATTTCGCTTAGAAACTTTTTGTCCCACGGCAAATTGTACATCGCGGCGTTTTGAATTATAATATTCGACCTGACGGGCTTGTGCGCATGTCGCTCGTTCAGCAGCTTGAGCTTGCAGCTCTGGCAACGTTTGCATAAGCTATTGCAAATTTGAACAGCTGCTGCGGCTTCGCTGTCGGCGACGGCTTGATCTTCTGTTTTCCGCAAGCTTTTCGGCGGAACAGGGTTTCTTCCCATATTTAGGAAAGCAGGACTTGCGCCGGTAGAATCTTGCACGGCGGTATTGTACGCAAACATGAACTCAGAGATATGAGCATCCCATGTTTTATGGTTCGCCTCGAAAAACGAAGTAATCATCGTTTTTATCGTGCGGTTAACGCGTTCTACAGGATTCGCCTGTGCATGGTAAGGCGGAATCGTAGGCCGTATTCAGCTAAGAATTGCTCCATAGCAGCATTCTTAAACTCCGTGCCATTGTCGGAATGAAAAACATCAGGCACGCCGAAACGCAAGAAAACGCGTTCATTCAGCTCGCGCCGAATGGTATGCAAGTTCGCTTTCCGTATAAGGATACACTCTAACCAACGAGTGAATAAGTCCATGAATATTAAAAGATATTCAAATCCATGCGAAGAACGCGGAAACGGTCCCATGATATCACCTGCAACAATTTCCCATGGACGCGAAATAACACGTTTTCCCATGAAACCTGCAGGAGCCTGCTGTGGCACTTTACATTGCTGGCAAATCGAGCAATTCCGCACAAATTCGGCAATATCTTTAAGCATTGCAGGCTAATAATAGTATCGCGCTATCCGCTGATACGTTTTGTTTCGGCCAAGATGTCCAGCAGTTGGCTCATCATTCTCGCAGAGAACTTGTTGGCGTTTCTCCTGCGGTATCGCTAGTTTCCAAGCGTCTTCGTCTTCAAAATAGTCATCTATGGAAGGGTCAGGCTTATAATGATACAGTCTGCCTCCAAGCACCTTCCAGTCTTGGTATTTTTCCGGATTTCCGCTGACATTTGCAAGTTTTTGCGTATACCATTCATCTTGAGTGTCGTGCGGCAAACTCACTGTAGCGATGTCGCAATCCAAGTCATTTTCAAATGCACGAGAGAGAGCATCAGGCACAACATTAAGAGACCCTTTACGATGTTCGATCTCATAATCGTAGCTTTGGAGCTTAAGAGCCCAACGCGCTAAGCGTCCAGTAGGGTTACGCAAGTTGCACAGCCATTTTAAACTGCTATGGTCTGTTATAACCTTAAAGCGATAACCTTCTACATATGAGCGGAATTTTTCCACGGCCCATAATACAGCTAAGCACTCTCGTTCGGTAACCGAGTAGTTACGTTCCGCCGCGTTTAACGTACGACTGGCGAAACTAAGTACTCGCTCTTCTCCGTCGATAGTTTGCGTTAAAACCGCTCCTAAGCCAGTAGCGTCAGTCTGAATCACGAACTGATGCTCGAAAGATGGCCGATGGAGGATAGGCGCAGATGCTATCAATGCTTTGATTTGTTCAAAAGCGAACTATTGTTCCTCGCCCCACTCAAATTTAACATTTTTCTTTGTTAACTTGGTAAGCGGTTCCGCAAGCGTAGCAAAATCCTCTAGAAATTTTCTATACCATGAAGCCATGCCGAGGAAAGAGCGTAGCTTTTTGAGGTTAGTTGGCGCGGGATAATCCACGATCGGCGCTATCATGTCCGGATCAGGGCGAAATCCATCGCGATTCACCAACACGCCGAGATACTTAACCTCGTTGCGGCAAAATTCGCTTTTCTCACGGTTTATCGTAAGTCCCGCGGCGGAAATCCGCTTTAGGACATGCTCAAGCCATTTGAGATGCTCTTCGAACGTCTCGGTGACTATAATGACGTCATCGAGATACGAAAACGCGTACGGTTCAAGATCAGGACCTATCACCCTATCTATCAGCTGTTGAAACGTAGCGCCCCCCCCCCCCGCCACACAGTACGGCATCCGAGTAAACTCATATAAGCCTAAGCCAGGCACCGTGAAAGCCGTCAGATGTTCTGATCCCTTTTTCATCGGAATCTGATGGTATGCGCTGCTTAAATCCAGCGTGCTTATGTAGCATGCCCTTTGGAGTTTACGCAAAATAATCTTCATATAGGGAAGCGGATAAGCGCAGGTCTTCGAGACGGAATTGAGCTTTCGGTAGTCGATGCAGAATCTATAGGTACCGTTAGATTTCCGCACCATGACTAGTGGGCTCGACCACTCGCTCGTCGACGGGCGAATTATCCCCGCGTCAAGCATCTGTTGCACTTGAGCGTGCATCTCTTGCTCGATCTTCTGAGACACCGGATAATAGCGCTGTTTGATGGGACGCGAACCGCCCACATCAATTTCATGCTCAGCTAAGTTAGTACAACCTAGCTTTGCATTCGGAGCAGTCAAACGCTTTTCTAACAACTCATTGAGTTGTTTGCGTTGCGCTTCATCAATATCTGCTAAGCCAACGGCAGCTAGTGAGCAGGCCTCACCAAGGCCGATAGCAGATACTTCAAGCTGAATTGCGTCAGCCACGTTTTCAATCAGCAATTGATTTTCACGCGGCAACAAAACAGCGTTAAACGCACGTATAAAATCGGCACCGAGTATACAATCGGCGTCGAGATCGCTCATTACTAAAACATCTAAGTAATGGCGTTCATTCGCTAAATCAAACGGCAGCTCTAAACGTCCAAGTATTGGAGCGCGTTGGCCGTTAGCGAGTCGTGCACCTGGTCCAATGTAAGGTGCTAACGGTTTGCCTATGGCTGATGCTATTTGCAAGCCTAAGGAATTAATAACCGTGCGAGCCGCCCCTGAATCGTACAAAGCGCGTACGCGGAATCCACCGATTCCGATCTGCAGCCATCAGCGAGTAGACTGTAGAGTTCCTTCCTCAACTGGCGTTCCAGCGCGAGAATCGCAAACACCTTTTTCCGCTAATTGTCTGTCAATTCCGACAGGCAAAGGCGAGGGCATTTTCTCCGTTTGCGCAATTACTGATGGAATTTCATCCACATCAGAGGTCTCACTAATAATTGGGGCGATAGGGACCTTATCTATTCGCCCCTTTTCTCGTTTCCCGAGCACTCAGAACAATCCGTCTTGATATACCCGGGCCAACCGCAGCGATAGCAGTACACACGCTCTTTGGGACCTGCTTTCTTATCGCGGTTGCGACTACGCGCGGATTTTCCATTAGAAATGGATGATTTATTTTTACCATCATCCTTCCTCTCGGTTCTAGTTACGCCAGATGGCTTACCAGAAACATTCTTTGCTCCTTTCGGCACACTTGGTTTACTAGAATTACGCGCGTTTTGGCCTTTCTTATTGGCGGAATTCGCAAAAGAATTCGCATATTTGCTAAATCTCTCATCTAGCATCTTCTCTAAGAGTTTGGCCAAATTTTCCATAGATAATAATTATTTTAAAAAAACAAAATTTTAAATTGCAAAGAAACGCTATTAAATTATTTTAATAATTTATAATAACAACAAAAAAAATTAAATTGAATTCAAATTTAAAAAAAAAATAAATCAATTTACTTTATTTGCGCACACGCTAACATACACATACATACATGTACCGCGATACGCTACAATACTTATATTTACCGCGTAAATCACACACACACTTACACGCACGCACGCGAAATACACTAAATCAACCTAAATTGCGATTATACAGTTTACGACAAATTATTAAAAAAACCAATAATTTTACTTTCCGCGGTGACGCTAATAATTACTTAAATAAACAATTAAATAATAAAAGAAGCACGAAATAATTAATTAATTCCCGATACGCTAAAATTAAATCGAAAAGGAAAATCGATTTACAATTCGAATAATACAAGATACGAAAGAATATTTTCGAAAAAGATAAAGTTACAGACTTCGAATATTATTTGAAGCGTAAACACCGCGAATCACCGCGAAACGTAAACAATGCGCTCGCTCGCTCTCGAAATACTCGAAATAAGATCTCTTAATTTTACACGTATATCGACTGAATTGAAAATTTTTAAATATTAGAAATTAAATTCTGAGACTATTGATTATTAATAATACGCGTAACGCTAATCACCATGCATGATGGGCGCCATGTAACGGTTTTGCTATTTTTAATAATAAATGCAATAAAATAATAACTATTCAGAACCGTTAAAATAATAGTCTTATTTACACGATCGGCCGCTCAGTAATAATACGACTACAATAAGCCGTATAGGCGGAGGCGGCGGTAAACTTTACTTAGCGAAACGCGAGAAAAAGGGGGTAAACAACTAAATAAACAACAATGCAGTATTTAATTAGCAAATAAAATAAATGTATTCGGGAAAGTAATACAGGCGCGTCGTAGCGCGCGAAACGCAGGTCGATATATACGCGAAATAAATAAAGAGAGAAAGAGAGAGAGAGACTACAGAACTGGCACTTACAGTGCGTAAGCCGCGATCGATAATTAAACAACCAGGCGAAGCCTGCGTAGTCGCTACTCTTTAGCTTTCTGGGCTGCGTCGTCGCCAAACAAACTAGTATAACTCCACTGGATCACCAGCACAGTATCGGGATCACAAGCACGGGGCGATCAAAATATGGAGAGAAGAATAAACAACAAAGTTTCTCACAGTTGAATTCAATCTCTCGACGGTTGAGTTTAATCTAAGTGCTCTCGCACTTACGAACCGAAAACTTTCTCTCCCTTTCCCTACTTTTACCTTTACAAAAATCCGCGAAAATCGCCGAAAATCGTCGAACGTCGACCTGTAACATCTGTAAAGATTAATACACAGGCTAGACAGAGAGAGAGAGAATGTAACGAGCAATGCAATATAATCAAATATTACAGTGATTCGTTACAACATATATATATATATATACTAGGGGGGCTTTGTCCCCCTGCCCGCTTCGCGCGCCAACCCCGTATTTTTAATTTCGAAAAAGGTTTTTCGTAATTTATTTATTTAAAATAATGTTTTAAATTATATTATTTTTTCACTACCATGGACACCTTAAAAACTAAACAGATTCACACAATACCTTGGAGGTATTGCTATAGTTATTATAATTTATAAATAAAAGTGTACTAAAATTTAGTGTAATGAAATCAGAATAAAAACAATAAATAAATAGAGACATATTAAATGTTAACTGTAAATTTTAAACTATATGAATTCTTATAAAGCTTAAATTTATATTTTAATAATTATAAATGTTAAATAAAAATTAACTTACCAAAAATAGTAAAGTACATATACTTACTAAATTGTAGTATTTTAGTTAACAACTTATTAAAATTTTGGATTATTTTAAACGGTTATAAATAGAACTTCACCTCCTAAAATTAATTTATTTAATGGCGAAGGATCATCGGCAAAAGTTCTATGTCATTAATATTTTGTACTTTTAGAGTAATAAAACTTTCTTCTGAAATAAATAAATTTTCGTAATTTGCTCCTTCTTTCAAAATTTGCCTTTTTATCCATAATTATATCCAATTTATGTTTCATATGCAGAGCCCAAATATTTATTTTGATTATTATAAACAAAATCATTCCTTAGAAAACCTTCTGCTTTTAATAAATACATACTTGTGTATTTAAAATATTGTGTTATATAAATATACATTATCTACACACTTGAATGTCCATTCAATTTTGAAATATTAAAATAAAAAATATTTAAATTAAATGCTCCTAAATTAATAGTTTTTGAAAATCTATTCAAATGTAATTCGTATTTTATATTGCCACTGTTAAAATTTGAATTTTCTTTTGCCTGTACTGTTTATAATAGAATTATCTTAAAAATGCAATAATTAATATATTTAATTTTTAATCCATTGTATATATCATATGGATATTTGGAAAAGTGTATGTTATACTTGATTAATATTTATTTAATCTTCAAACAATTTTGCATCTGTATTTAAAGCATTACATTGCATTTTAGATCCTTTATTATTATTGAGTATACGTTTAAAAATTTTATGAGTTTTATCAAGAAAGAGTGCACTAATACACATTCTTTCAAGTTATGTTCACAACTTTTTTTTGCGCACGGAAAAAATACATATATTATGTATTCTTAAAAAAACAATTTTAAAATATATATATATATTATATAAATATTCCGCCGCACACACACACATACACGCACGCACGCACGCCCGCACTTACACACACACACACACCCACATACATACATACATATATATACATATATATGGGCTATTTCACATCAAGTAGTACGATGAAAATTTTAAATCGCTCCAAAATTTGAGAACAGGCTGGAAACATCTTCCAGAACACACAAAAAAAATTTAGGTTTTAAAATAATTTGCCTAAGAGTTATTCAACCATAAAAAGTGGAAATTTTTCAATTTTTTAGAAAAATTTCTATTTTTAAAGCCATTTAACTCAAAATCTGTTGATTTTTTTGAAAAAACATTACAAACAACTTTTGTTGAAATTAATCTTTAGAACTTATCTACCCTGGTTACAATTCTTAATTTTAAAATCTCGAAGAGAGAGAACGCCCAGAAATATTGAATAACAAAAAGGCGACCACGCCACAATCGATTTCGATCTTACACCGTTTAAAAGATCACATTTTTCGAGAGCTTTCGAATGGCTTGGGTTAGATTATTGGCCAAGACTGCTGGTGTAAGTTATGCCTCATAAACCTCATAAAATCACTAATTTTCACGTAGTTTAGGACATAACACATACACACACACTCACACACGCACACACAAACACACACACACATACGCACACGCATACACACACACACACGCACACGCACACTCTCACGCACACGCACACTCACACGCACACGCACACGCACACGCACACGCACACGCACACGCACACGCACACGCACACGCACACGCACACACGCACACGCACACACACACACATACACACACACACGCACACACACGCTCAGGCAAACACACACACACACTTTTATATATATAACATATATATATGACATATACATATAAAACATATATATATATATATGTTGAATTCTGAATTCTTGGACACGGCGACAGCGGCGGCGAAATATTTATATACTATACAGGTATATATATATATATATATATATATATACAGTGCAAAGAAGTTTTATGCAAAAATTGTATTTTACGTACACGTGCTCAATCCGCATTAAATTGTGTGTGTGCAAGCTTTGCTAAGGAAAAGGAAAGGCAATATGGTAGCACTAGCGTCGCGCGTCGACGTTTACTGCTCGATGCTTTCAAAGCTAAACAATTACTTTGTACGCCAATTTTACGTTAAATGGCCGCAAATTTTATTTAAAAAAAAAGGAAGCGATCCCTTAATAAAAACCACGTTGGGCGCCAATGTCTCGCTACAATTGCGATCAGGGTGCAGATGAATGATTATCCTAACCAAAATGATAAAGGTATTTATTACTAACGAAACAATACACGTAATGAGGTGGGCGCCATCCGCGTTTATACGCGACAAGAACTTACTTGATAACTCCCGGGATATCACATCTATCTACCTAGGTTACCGCTACCGCAGTTCGCTGTAGGGGAAGGGAAAGGGAAGGAAGGGAATCTGGGTTCCGTACGCACTATTTGCGGTACTTGGCGGTATCCTCATCAGCGAAAATAATCACCTCACGCACCTCTATATGGCACAAATTGGGTGCTTATCCTTCAAATGCTCTCTCTCTCTTTCTCTCTCGTTTTCGTACTCTCACTTTGGCACTATCGGTTGGCGTGGATACGTCCCCAGATCACCGGTCAAGACGGCGGAGCGTAGAGCTCTGGCTCTAAGCGTTCTCGAGAGCCGTGATCATCCGACGCGGCTGCGCGTTACGTACCGTGTACGCCGTATACCAATCTCACATCAAGCGCGTGTACCGATAACCGCGCTCTCCGTGCTGTAGTCGTGCAAGTCAGCGCATAGTATGTGGTGTCCTAGTGCTGTTGTATGTACGGTGCTGAGATAACTTCCCTGCAGGT
The DNA here is from genome assembly GCA_026168455.1 of Theocolax elegans. Taxonomy (NCBI): domain Eukaryota; kingdom Metazoa; phylum Arthropoda; class Insecta; order Hymenoptera; family Cerocephalidae; genus Theocolax; species Theocolax elegans. The sequence goes on along the minus strand of CM047431.1, from coordinate 29,431,542 downwards.
AATAATTAACGTTCCATCGTCTCGTCTTTCAACTTATCAGTACGTTGTGAGTTTCCGGCACGAAGCCCATACGCCGCTGAGCCGCCACATCGCTGCCCGGAACCGCCTCGATCCTGCCTCCATTACAACATCAAACTACGGTTACCGATAGCCGCTCTACATAAAGTTCCAGGTAATTACTTACAAGGGGAGTACTTGACCTCCGGGAAACGGATCTTGTTCTAACTTTGGTATGTCTTTTATAATATAAAAATGTGAAGAAAGCTAAAGTATCTCTTGCCAATGGTCGCTTTTACCAGAGTTATTCGACAACTAATAATAATATCAGTAAAAATTACTTCCAATTTGATCGCTTACAACCCAGAAAGAAATAAAGATAGGCACTCAAACCAAAAACCAGATGAAAGTCGAGTTCAAGTAAATAAGGTTTAAAAAAAAGAAGCTTAGGTTGCTTAATTTGGAGCAAAGTTATGAAGAAAACAAGAATTTAAAGATTATTAGGCCAAAAGTAACGATAAATTTTTTATATTTAATTTTGCTTAAAATTTCTTTAATTTCTTGTTTTCTTCATAGCTTTGCTCCAAATTAAGGGGATGTCGGAGCTATAGCCTCCGTTGATAGCCGCTCTGGTATTCATTGAGTCTATATCTGCCGTCATGCAATACGTAACGTATTACACATTTCTTAAAAAAATAAACGTTTGATGCTAAGAGTAATATTACAATTACCTTAATTTTAGTCATTGTTAGGGGGGAAAGTATCTTTTAACAGCTTTATGCAGCTGTAAAATTTATAATTTATGTTTCATGTACGTTTATCGCAGAATTCGACACCTGACTACAGCGCCTTTCGAAGTTTTGAGATCGAGCGGCTATCGACGGAGGCTATAGCTCTGACATCTCCTTAAGCAACTTAAACATCTTTTTTTTAAACCATATGTACTTGAACTCAACTTTCTTCTGATTTTTGGTTTTAATGTCTATTATTATTTGTTTCCGAGTTATAAGCAATCAAATTGAAAGTAATTTTTACTGATATTATTATTAGTTGTCGAATAACTCTGGTAAAAGTGGCCATTGGGAAGAGATACTTTAGCTTTCTTCACATTTTTATATTATAAAAGACATACCAAAGTTAGAACAAAATCCGTTTCCCGGAGGTCAAGTGCTTCCCTTGTTAGTTGTGGCGATTACGCGGGTATGCGTATTCATTTAGTGTATAATTTAATAGGTACGCTGTACACATTATTTATGTATAGCAACCTAACCTCACTTTGTCCATTATACAGCTGTAGTACTTACATACTGCTGTACATATATTTCCTTGATCCTTGTCCTTTTGTTATGTACTTTTACTAATCATCTTGATCTTTTACAGCTGCATACTGGTTGGCGTTGAGACTTCCATGGTATACAGCCTGGATGTGTCTATTTGCCTTGCCTATTTTTTCGGTTTTATTTGAACGCTGGACTTCTACGTGAAGCTCTCTTATCGCCTTTCTTGTTCAATCCTCATCAAGGTGCCAGATCTGGAGCAGCCTGTCTGATGCCAGCTGAGCTCTCCAAGGCATTCAACACCATGACAACTTTAGTGCTTCTCCAGTGCTTGATTGTGCAGTGTAGATTAGGATTGGCTTTTTAGCATGTGAGGGTAAGCAGGATTTAGGTATTTAGTATTTATGCGGGTAGGTAGGTAATAGGGTCTAGGTTATGACAAGGGTAGTTAGGACTCATATATGTAGTGGCTTATATTACATTTGGCATGTGCAAAACACATTGTCACACTATTTAATTGTTAATTCTTATTAATAATATTCAATTATTCTTCTGCTTTATAGTTGCTAATTCCTTAGTAAAACTGGTAGTTCTTGGGCTCGAACCCAGCCTTGCCAGCATGGAAGGCTGCCCTTCACAGTGGTACCGCTGGAAACAGTGAAATCTCGCTTCCCGTAGTAATACCGACTGACGATCGGGTGGAACCTTGCTGCGGGTCGCGGGGGAGGAATAGTCGATGCCACCGGACTGTAGAAGAACTTGGTTACCGGGAGAATTCAGGGCGGAACATCGAAGCTACTGCCTGTTAATTTTTTCTGACCCCTACAAAAATTTTCACACACATTTGGGTTAAGGGGGGGGGGGAATTAAAATCATAATGAAAAGTACGAAAACACATGCAGGTATAAGAGTGCTGTCTACGCTTACCGACTCAGGGGTGTCAAGGGAGCTTCCCAGCTCCCCCTATACGCCGGTGGGTAATTAAACTGGTGTGGCGGAAACCACGACAGAAAATCTCGCGCGAATCATCGAAGGGTTGCTAACTAGTTGGGAGGCTACGGAGAGTAAACTGCTGCAATAGTTACTCAATATACACAGTAGCCTAACTAAAATGACCGAAAGAACTAATGTCCATAATAACGTCAGTCGCGTTATAACGAACGGAATGAGTGACACTAATAAATCAGTGGATGTCGCGATGTATGTTCTGCAATGAATGGCTGTGCTCCGTAAACAGACAACGAACGCAGACAAATGCATGGCTGAGGCAACCCCTCAGCAAAAACGGAAAAAGGGACAATTTGACCTCTACACCCGAACAAGTGGTTGCTTCTCAAGATGAAGCTGCTACACATTCGGAGAGTTGGTCAAAGGTTATCTAAAAAAAGAAAAAGGAAAGGACAAGTGCAACCATCTCAGAACAGAGACAGAAACGCACTCAACCGGGAACTTCTGCCGCTCCACATCCTGATCAAATGCAAGAAAGTCTTTTGTAAATTCAAGAAATTTAACGAGTACCTGGTAGAGGGGGTCTTAGTAAGCTCTGGAAGACTGCTCAATTGGTCCTAATTAGTAAATGTAAGGTGGATCCCAAGAACCCGTCTTATTACAGGCTCCTAAGCCTGCTTAGCACGGCTGGGGAGTTGTATGAGCTTATGCTAAGATTAAGACTATTACAGACGGTAAAAGACGCGGGCGATTTAGCCGACTGATAATACGAATTCCGAAAGGGACGCTCGATGATCGGAGCAACATACGTAGTCAAGAACATCTTTGACACACGAAACCAGGGCTGCCATGTGACCAGACCACTGGTCTTATTAGTGACGCTTAACGTCCGCAACGCCTTCAACTCGGCGAGGTGGGATGATATCCTGGACGCGTTAGAAACGGCCTTCCGGATGCCCGACTACCTTCTCCAGATTGTGAGGGACTACCTTAAGAACCGACACCTCATTTATGAGACTACGGACGTACAAAGAAAGAGACGAATAATTGCGGGAGTAGACCAGGGTTCTATCCTGGGGCCTGACACACAATTTTTTTAATTTTTAAAAAGCTTTAGCACTAGAAAGTTTTGAAATCAAAATATAGTTGAAAAGTATTTCTGTTGATAATTAAACATTTTTTCAGAAAGGTATACACTGCAAGACGCTTAATTTTACCCCCCCCCCCCCCTAAAGCAAAATTGGATAAAGTTTAAAGTTTTGTATCTTTGAAAGAAATCATCGTACAGAAAACAGTCGAAGACCATTTGAAAGCTTATTTTAATACCTTTCGATTCGCCTGGGTCACTTATATAAAATACTATTTTTGAAACTATTAAATGGTAATAAACTAGTTTCAAAAACCGAATTTTTGAACACCTTCTTAAATTCAATGCAGTTTTCAAAAGATTGACAAAACCAAAAAGTTTTTTTTTTATTATTTTAACTTCGCTCTTTTTATGCTCCCAAATCGGTGCTAATCAACAAACCAAAAAATTATCCAGATAGATTTTTAGCTTTTTTAAATAGTTTTTGACTGTTTTTTTTCATTTTTGTAACTTTATTTTAATCAAAGTTACGGTAGTTTTTGCTCGAAAAAAGCCTTTTCTTAAATCTAAATATATTAACAACTTTTATAGATACAAAAAAATGATAAAATGAAAAAACGTCACTTTTTTAACGTATAATACGAAAATCTTTTAAGTAAAAGCAAACAAAAAAATTTTTTATTACCTGTATTTTTTATAAGTACAATAAGATTGTTTTCAAAGATGATTTGTGATCTAATGCCATATAATTTTAAAATTTGAATTTTTCCAACTATTAGAATATAAATGAATCTATTGCTTCCTGTGACGTTTCTAAAGTGGCTGGTATTAAGGGGATGTCGGAGCTATAGCCTCCATCAAAAGCCGCTCGATCTCGCGGCTTCGAATGGCGCTGTAGTCAGGTGTCGATTTCTACGATAAACGTACTTAAAACATAAATTATAAATTTTGCAGCTACATAGAGCTGTTGAAAGATACTTTTCCCCCTAGCTATAACTAAAATTAAGGTAATTGTAATATTACTCTTGGCAGCAAATGTTTATTTTTTTAAAGAAATGTGAAATACGTTGCGTGTAGCATTACGGCAGATATAGATTCATTGAATATGAAACGTATTTCACATTTCTTTAAAAAAATAAATATTTGCTACCAAGAGTAATATTATAATTACCTTTATTTTAGTTATAGCTAGGGGGGAAAGTATCTTTCAACAGCTCTATATAGCTGTAAAATTTATAATTTATGCTTGATGTACGTTTATCGTAGAAATCGACACCTGACTACAGCGCCATTCGAAGCCGCGAGATCGAGTGGCTTTTGATGGAGGCTATAGCTCCGACATCCCCTTAATACAGTCCGCCTTACTGAGTTGTGTGGAATAGTCTTTGGCTTGTGGAGATCAATAAATTCATTTATCATATAACTTATAGTATAAACAAGCAATAGATTAACAAATATTCTAATAGTTGGAAAAATTCAAATTTTAAAATCAAATATTTGTACTAATTTCAATTTATTACTGATACATTTTTTTAATATATTTAACTGCCGTATCAACACAAGTCATTGTAGAATGAACCGCGGAATCAATCCGATATAGTGTTTGCCAAGGATCCCGATTGAACAGATTTGACAAGAATTTCGTCTTTTATCTTAAATGACATTAATATTGGAATTGGGTTAGACGTTCACTGCTATAGAGTTTTATTTGTCCTATGCATATCCTCAATACAGAAGATTATCGGGTTATTACGATCAGCTATATGTTACTAGTCAGCTGATCGTCCCGCCGAGTTTGCCCTTCGATGCGGCTAGAGATAAATCAATTCGTCTGTAAAGATTATCACGGTAAACTTCTTAGTTTCCTATGATACTTACCAGAAAATTCGGTTGACAAATTATTAAATAAATACATTTATTTATTTCATATGTATCCTTATATAGCTATGCGATTGTATATTTCCTATTAAATTTCATTTTTTTCGATTAACTCACATGTAGATTGCAAATGCTATTTTTTATTTAGATGTAAATTTTCTTGCAGGACAACATACGAATTTGGTACACGTAATAATTTAAATGAGCAACTAAAAGATAATAATAAATGCTATACATATTTTGCACCTCAAGATAAAGCATGGGAAAATTTGAAAATTATTCAACCATCAATTCACAAAAAACTGTTTATGTCTGACTTCGACTATCACGTATGTCACTACTCTACGAATAAAATATTTTCTATCACAGAAATAAAAATTATATATTTTTTAGACTAAACAAATTCTGGAACGACATCTTGTTGTTGGAGAGGTGTTCACAATGAGGCAACTTTATGAAATGGATATAAATGGAACATTAAAACTACAAACAATGAGAGATCATATTCATATAAAAATAAGGGAAATTGGTACAAGTAAGTCATCAAATTAGGCTTCAATTTTTATATACAGGGAGTTAAAAGAGCTGAGAAAAATTTTTTGATCCAAAGCAATGTTTAGCCGTAATCAATTATTAAAAATTGGAAAAATCAACCAATAAGCGGATAGTACGGGTGCTGGAGAGCTGGGAGGCCCGGTAAAGTGGGGAGTCTACGCCTCAACAAGTTGCCGGTAAGGAATAATTTTGAAAGAATGCAGTTTTGCAATTGTATTCAAGTTGAAATGAATGAAATCAGATGATCCTTCCTTAAAAGAAATAAAAAATATTTTTAAATGTTAGGAAGTTTTATAACTTAATTTGCTAAAATTTTTTTTTTAAACGATTAAAATCATAATACGTAGTTTTATTAATTAATTTCGATTTGGTCAATAGTGTCTATTTTTTCGAATTTTAAAGCCTTCAAGTGCCAAACTTACAATTAAAATAAAAATCGGTAGATTCCTAGCTCGAACAGCTGATATTAAGTTAATTTAATAATTCTTATAAAATTAGACAAGTACTGGATGTATGTTTCAAAATGCAACGGAAGATGGTGTGAGTGAGACTACGGTGTCTGGTCTGTCACTCGGGTTCAATTATTTCAATATGTTCGATGAATTTACGAGTTCACCGGCCTCATCTTCGAAAAATAATGCCAACTCTTTCCATCTATACCGCTATTATCTTATGTTTTAAAATAAGTGCCCCAGTGCTTAGAAATTAATCGATAAAGTGTAGCTGGCATGTCGTTTACGGGTATAATGCTCCATATTTCAAATACCGCGTTGCAAATACGAAATATTTTTCGTGTCGGAGATGATTAAATTGTTTATAGTTTCACTGGCTACGGTGTGCAACTAACAATTTTGTGTATCGATTAGCCGATCACTTGGTTATTTTAGATTTTCTGCATCGAAAAGGGATTATCTGTCACCTGACTATAGTGCCCCAAGTCTGAGCGGCCGATCTACGAAATTTTTGGTTCAGTCTCCCCTTAAAATGTCTTATCATAAGCTGTTTGACAGAAGGATCAGCTAATTTTTTTTCATTGTCGTCAATTTTTTAGCGAGAAAATCTATTAAAAAGCGATAAAATAGACAATATTCTAAAATAATTATTAAATCAACTTAATATTATCTGTTCAAACTAGGGATCTATTAATTTTTATTTTATTCGTCAATTTTAGGCATTTAAAGCATCTAAAATTCGAAAAATAGATAATATTTGTCTAATTTAAGGGAATTATTAAAATGTCTCGATATCAGCTAATTGGTGTTCTAATTTTTTTTCATTATCGTTAATTTTTTAGCGACAAAATCTATTAAAATTCGAAATAATAGATAATATTTATCGAATCTAAAAGAATTATTAAATTGACTTATTATCAGCTGTTCGAGCTAGGAAGCTAGTGATTATAATTTTATTCGTTATCTTTTAGCATCTAAAGCGTTTAATTTAAAAAAAAAACAGACAAAATTGACCTAATCTAAATGGACTATTAAAACTGAGTATTATAATTTTAGTAATTATAAAGAATTTTTTGAAAACATAGCCATTAAAAATCGAAATAATAGACATAATTATTCTGTTGAAAGTACATAATAAGATAACTTTGACAAATAATGCCATAAAACTTCGCGACATTTGAAAATATATTATATATCTTCTACGGAAAGATCATCGATCTGATTTTATTCATTGTGGCTTGATTACAATTGCAAAACAGCATTCAAGCGACTTGTTAAATGTGTTGATTTTCTGTCGCCATGGCAACAGTGAAGAAGCTGTGCTCGAGGCGTAGACTCCCCAGTTCCACATTCCGGGCCCCCGGCTCTCCGGTACCCGTACTATCCGCTCTTTAACTAGTTTTTCCAAGTTTTAAAAGTTAATTACTGCTAAACTAGGCTACGTATCAAAAAATTTTTCTCAGCTTTTTTGCTTGGAAATTTTCGGTTTTTCACTTAGTACATGTAAAATGCGATGATTTTTTAACACCCTGTATTCTAGCAATTATTTCTTGTTGTTTCAATAACCTGCAATTTTTTACATTTTAAAAACGATTTTTCTTTGATATTTCACAAAGCTTGACATCAAAGATCGATATACTCGACCCAGTCTATGATACTGTATGTTGTCATCCCAGCCAGTGTATGGTATGCAATGTTTAATTATTTAAAATTATGGAGAAATTTACTAAAAATTTTATGTATTGGGACATTGAAGATACTGATGATGAATCAGATAATTGAGTTAGCAAATTTGTGTCCGAAAAGCACTCCTTCATCTGCGCAGTCCCTATGATACCCCAACTTGTGTTTTAATGGATTTTCGAGATCAACGAAAAATTAGGACGTTTCGAGATTTTTTAGACATAGAAGAACACTTGTGTTTTTACTCAATTTTGTAATATTTGTCATTATACTAAAACTAAAAATAACCATTTTATGAATATGATATATCTCTAAATAATTTTATTGGCATGGCCACGTTTGTTGCTTTTTGCATATTACAAAAATGTCATGCATCTAGCGCCATCTACTGGCAAATCTATCGTAATCATCCGAGAATCGATGGCCCTTCTAACATCGGGACGATGTCATTTCGCCTCATTGTCATTACGCCTAACTTTATTTTTAGGCGAAACAACAGTGCCATTTCGCCTAAATCGAAAAAATTAGAAAAACGTTAACCTAAAAAATGATATTGTCATTTCGCCTAAATGGAATTTTTTAAAACTTCTTTTTAGGCGTTTTGGCAATGTCATTTCGCCTAACAAGAACGTTGAAATAAAAGTTGAGGCGATATGACAATATAATTTTGCCTAAATGAAATTTTTTAAAACTTCTTTTTAGAAGTTTTTTTGTATATTTTCGGTAGAAATACTTTTAAAGGTGTAATATAAGTTTGTTTCATATTTTGTATCTTACTAATATATAAAGAGAGAAGGTTTGTTTATATGTAACCAATAAACGCAAAAACTACTAAACCTAATATTTTAAAACTTTGCACATAGATTTTTTATAACATCTGGAGTGACATAGGCTATCTAAACATTCATTTTTTTAATGCATTATTTGTGAAAAAAAACATGACACTATATTGCCATAGCGTAGTAGGGACTACTTCGCGTAGGAAGGTGTTCTGCGGTCGGCGCTATACAATGCGCATGCTTCGCTCAACGACCGATAGGTGGCGACCGGTTTTACTATTCTCATTACAAAATTTGCACGCAGACAATATTAATACGCCTCGAGCCATTGATGTATTCGTCATTTCGGCATTATTTTTACTTGTGTTTATTACAAAAATCAAAATGCCTAAATCTATTAAAACTAATTTGTCGAGAAGAACTGCTCGAACTAGAGCAATGAGAGATCGATGACTTAATGAAAGTCGTGATGATCGTGAATCTCGATTGTCGCAAATGTCTTCACAACAAACATTGCGACTTTCTCGAGAAACAGATTCTCAAAGAGAGTTACGTTTGTTAACTCAACGAATGCAAACTTCTGTTAGTAGACGTCGAGAGTTTATTGATGAAAGAATTCAAAGGCTTGCAAATCAACGATTACGTAATACTAACAATTGACATACCTTATAAAATATTTGTGGTCAAAGATCTGCATTTGAATATCAACCTGAATTAGATTATGCAGGTTTTAAAGATATTCATATAGGTGAAATGAATAAGATTTGTATTCACTGTGATGCAAAAAAATGGAAAGACGAAGCACCTGGACTTTGTTGTGCTAATGGTAAAGTACATCTTCCACTATTAGAAGAGCCTCCGCAGTTTATGAAAGATTTAATATTAGGTATTAATAGGAATTCAGCACATTTTCCTGCTAATTGCAGGCAATACAATACATTATTTCAAATGACTTCTTTTGGCGCTAAAGAAATAAAAGAAGAAAGCTTTATGCCTACATTTAAAATTCAAGGCCAAGTTTATCATTTAATTAGTAATATGTTACCAAATCCTCATGAAAATCGTCAATTTTTACAAATTTATTTTATGTCTGAAAATGATTAAATTTCGGCACGATCGCATATTAATCCTAATTTAAAAGTAGAACTTATGAAATCATTGCAAAGACTACTATTACAAAATAATAATTTAATAAAAAGTTTTAAATATAATCTTGAAAATAATTCTTTACAAAATTTAAATAATTTTAAACTGATTATACATTCAGATCGTGTACCTAATAATGAACATAGCGGTTGATACAATGCTCCTACTTGCAACGAAGTTGCGGTTTTATTGGTTGACGAAGACAAAGGTCCTAGAGATATTGTCTTATATCATAGAGGTGGTCATTTACAACGTGTATCTGAACTTCATCGTTTTTACGACCCTTTACAATATCCTTTAATGTTTACTAAAGGAGAAGATGGATATTACTTGACTATTCAACAACAAACTAATGCTTCTAAAACAGTAACTTGCATGCAATTTTATGCTTATAGATTAATGGTGAGACAAAATAGTATCAACTATTTACTGTATTTTAAAAATTTATCAATATGTTGTAGATAATAAGGCAAAAATGACAACCGAAAGGCTACTTTTCATTCGCAACAATCAAAAAAAATTACGCACAGGTGATTATATACATCTTCGAGATGCTATTAATAATGATGCTAATATTAACCCTGGAAATATTGGGCAATGTGTTATTTTGCCATCTTCATTTACAGGTTCACCCCGTTACATGCATGAGAAAATTCAAGATGCGATGACATACGTACGTAAAAAAGGACGCCCGGATTTGTTTATAACTTTTACATGCAATCCTGAATGGCCTGAAATACGCAGAGTTATTTCCAAATCAAAAATCGTTTGATAGAAACGATATCATTTCCAGAGTTTTTCATTTAAAAGTTAATAAGATGATGCACCTATTAACTAAAAATTGTATATTTGGTTCTGTTGAATGTTATATGTTTAGTAAAGAATGGCAAAAACGAGGTTTGCCACACGCGTATATCGTCGGCTGAGTGGAAGAACAGTCTATCTCGGAACTTGTTTGGAAAACGTCCTATCTTGCGATCTGCTTGGAAAACGCCCTATCTCGCGCCTCGATTGCTATCTCAAATGAAATTTTTCGCTTTCTAATTTTGTAGTGGCACCACTGCGCAACTTAAAAATACGGTCTTTCTAATTAAAATAAATTAATTAGTAAAGTGTTTAAAATTCGGAAAAAAATTGTTTAGGCGTCATCGGGACTCCTCAGAGAAAGAGAGACTTCTCTGACTTTATCTGTCTATCAGCGGCGATGTATCGAGTACTTATTATATCAGCTGACCTGTGTGCAATTTAAAAAATGTTTTAAGTTAATAAAGGTTAAAAAAAAAGTTGAGAGAACGGATGAGATTTTTAAGCTTAGAATTTTTGAGTTGCGCCGTGGTGCCACTACAAAATTTGAAAGCGAAAAATTCATTTGAGATAGGGCGTTTTCCAAGCGGATCGCGAGATAGGGCGTTTTTCAAGCGAGTTCTGAGATAGGACGTTTTCCAAGCGGATCGCGAGATAAGGCGTTTTCCAAGCAAGTTCCGAGATAGGGCGTTTTCCAAGCAGATCGCGAGATAGGGCGTTTTCCAAGCAAGTTCCGGGATAGACTGTTCTTCCACTCAGCCGACGATATACTATTATGGCTTCAAATAAAAATTGAACCAGATGAAATTGATAAAATTATTTCTGCTGAATTGCCAGATAAAGACATTGACACTGAATTATTTCAAATTGTTTGCAAAAATATGATTCATGGCCCATGCGGTGAATTTAATATGAATTCACCCTGTTTAAATAATGGAAAATGTACAAAAAATTATCCAAGACATTTTTTAGAGAATACTATAACTGGTGAAAATGGCTATCCACTATACCGCCGTAGGTCTCCGCAGAATAGTGGGCACACTACTCAAATTAAAATTGGCAATCAAATGATACTAATTGACAATAGATAGGTTGTCCCATATTCACCATTGTTATTAAGATGTTGAATACTGCCATTCAGTGCAAGCCATAAAATACATATGCAAATATATAAATAAGGGTACAGATCAAGCAACATTTTCTATCAATAATAATGATGAAATTAGTAATTATATCAATGGTCGTTACATATGCACTTCAGAAGCAATGTGGAGGTTTTTCGACTTTCCAATACATGAAACGTATCCAGCTGTAGTACATTTAGCTGTTCATTTAGAAAATTGTCAACGTGTTTATTTTACTGAAGATACCATTCAACAAGTCCTTGAACATCCGCGGAGTACAACACTCACTGCTTTCTTTGATTTGGCTTCTTCGGATGATTTTGCTAAAACATTTCTATATCACGAGGTTCCTACATATTATGTATGGAATAATAACAAATTTTCTATAAGGAAACGTGGCCAAGACGTTGAAGGATATCCTGGTATTAAAAAAGATGCTGCTTTAGGTAGAGTTTACACAGTTCATCCTAATCAAGTCGAATGCTTTCACCTAAGGATGTTATTACACCATATTCGTGGACCAACTTCATTTGAATCACTTAAAACAGTTAATAGTGTAATATATCCCACTTTTAAAGCAGCATGTCAAGCGCTCGGACTATTAGAAAATGATGACCAATGGAAAAACACATTAGCTGATGCTGCAATATCACAAACATCTTCAAAGATGAGGGACTTATTTGCTATTATTTTAGTGTTTTAACAACCATCTCAACCTATTTTATTATGGGAAAGGTTTCAAAAAGATTTATGTGAAGATATTCTTCACAAAGAACGTCAACGTAATAACGATATCACGTTAACTTACTCTGATAATATTTTTAATCAAGGTTTAATTGAAATAGAAGATAGAGTTGTGAAACTTTCTGAAAAATATCTACAGGAATTTGGAATGCAATCTCCAGTTCGTGAAGAACAACCTTCTAATAGTCCTTCCACAGAATCTTTTACACGATTCAATATCGATGACTTAAAAAATAATGTTCAAGTTAATTTATCTAAATTAGTACCTGATCAAGAATACGCATATGATGCTATTATCAATAGTGCTGCTAACAAATGTGGAAAAGCTTTTTTATTGATGCCCCTGGTGGAACGGGTAAACATTTTTAATTAATTTATTATTGGACAAAATACGATCAACGGGTAATATAGTCGTAGCTGTTGCATCTTCTGGCATTGCTGCAACTCTTCTTAAAGGCGGTAGAACAGCGCATTCGACTTTCAAGTTACCATTGAATGTATTTTGTGATCAAGATTTTGTATGTTCCACTCGTAAAAATGGTCCTTTAGGCCAAATTCTCCAATAAACGATCCTTATTGTATGGGATGAATGTACTATGACTCATAGAGCACATATAGAAGCTATTGATAAAACTTTACGGGATCTCAGATCTGTTAATTTGTTAATGGGTGGTGTAACATTTGTTTTTTCTGGCGATTTTCGTCAGACTTTACCAGTTATAACAAAAGAAATAAGAGCTGATATTGTTAAAGCATGTTTAAAGTCATCGCAAATATGGAATAATGTTGAAACTTTACATTTGCGCACAAATATGAGAGCGTATCTTGGTGGGGGTAACCCGGACTTTTCCGAGCAATTATTAAAAATGGGAAATGGTACTATAGACAATAATAATAGTTACATTCACATTGAAGATAATCTTGGTCAAGTTCTTTCAACTCTGGATGATCTTATATCGAAAGTTTATCCTGATATTGAAAATTTATTACAGAAGTCTTATCTTTGGCTGTGTGAAAGAGCAATTATTTCACCACTAAATGCTCTTGCTGAAGAAATTAATCATTATATTTTAGGTAAATTTAATGGTGATATAAAAGAATATTTATCTATTGATACAATGGTCAATACTGAAGACGTTGTACATTATCCTCAAGAATTTCTTAATTCATTACATCCGGCAGGATTTCCTCCACATAATTTAAAACTTAAAATAGGAACTCCAATAATATTACTACGCAATCTTCAACCTCCTAATTTATGTAATGGTACTAGATTACAAGTCAAAGTGATGCGTATATAACAAAGAATCAATTAATATTAATAACTTCACCGACAAAACTACTAAAAATGTTGTTTATCCGGAAGTTTTATAATAATTCGATTCGACATTTAAAAAAATATTATTTTCTAATACGAATATCCATCAAACTATTTAAATTACAGCATGCTAAAATATCTAACAATATAAGAATATACCTACAACTGCGATATCTAGCAATATGACCGTTTGAACTATCAATCTGAGATTAACGTGTACTATAAACTGAATACTGATAAAGTTTAGTGAAGGACAAAGGCTTTCTGGTAAACTAACATATCCTCGAAACTGACTTCACTACACTATAGCTTTTCTTCGATATACTTATCGTAAACTGTACGTAGTGCTACTGCCACGTGCTTTCCGCTACTGTCGAATTTCGCGACTGTCATTAAAAAATGTATCTGCATTAAAGTTTTAAAACTAATATAGTTCTAAAGCTTTATTTCGGTCACGTTCACGTGTGCAATGAGATGAGTTACAATAATCATAGTTGATCTTTCTGCTTTATTTGTCGTATAATACTAATTTAAAATAAATATTCAATAAAGATATGGTAAAGACAACGACATTAGAACACGGGGAGAATTTTTTGGCAACCTTTACTTGCTTGGACATTTATTAAATTGATGAAAAATAATTGGTGGTAAGACAGTGCATGGATAAATGGTATCCAGTCGCATTGACAACGGCTCAAGCGGGAGAGCGTTAGCGTTCGGTCCGAGAGATCGGGGTTCAAATTCAACTTTAAGTAGTTTTTTTTTAATTATTTAAATTAATTTATTTAAATAATTAGATAACCAAAATTGATACAATTTATAATTTTATTGAAATTTTTATGGTTTTTGCTACTTTTGCCAAAAATATGGAGTCAATATGATAAGAAATAGTTAAGTTAATAATTTATAAGGTTTATAGAAATATATAATGTTTAGAGTTAAATTTTACATTACATTTAAAATATATACAAAAGGATTAAATAATAAAACAAATTATAGATATTAAAATTATTAAATAAAAGGAGACAATGACATAATTAATTCAGAGTAAATAAATTCTTTCAAGCAAAGGCAAGAGAGTATAAAGGATTGTTATAAATAATATTATTATAATTATTAATAATTTAATAAATGTAAAATAGAATATAAGAAAAGACGTTTTAATAAATTTAGCTAAAGAACCAAAGCAGAAATATACAGAAAGACTAAGGTAGACGACCTCAAGAAAAACACAAACATATGATCACATACGTATATATGAGAAGGAAGGAGAAAGGGTAACCAAGTTACAAGGATCCAGGTGGAAAACAGGGTTTTTCTCCTTGTTGCTCTTGCTTAATAAACATCAATATACGTAAGAGAGAAAAGGAAAAAAAATCGCCAACTGGTCACTCTGGTGGAAAAGTGGAAAAAGTGGGAAGTCAATCCCTTCTACCTAACTAATCGTATATAATGAGATGTATCGCTGCCGAAGGCAGCATTTGCCTAGAGTTCGCGGGCGACCTAACAGGTCGGACCGCGTTTGTCTATTATAATATATTTTATAATTTAAATGTCTCTAGCGATTTGCTCATTTTACCTGACCAAATACCACATAACTGTGTCATAAAAGGAAGCTAACTTTGGATGATATAAAATCATTTGTTTGATTCAATGTCTTCCCAAAGTTCTTCCACTTTCCATAACCAAATAAATAACTTGGATGATATGGAATTATTGGATTAATTTCAATTCTTCCCAAGTTATCTCACATTCCTAAAACCCATAATATAAAGTAAAATTGGATAATCTGGAATTATTTGATTAATTCCATGTTTTCCCAAAACTTTATAATCATTAATTCATTATCCTAATTTATCAAATTTATTTAATTTGGAGGTTAAACTGGGATGAGAAAGAATTATTTGTTTAATTCTTTAGCTACCCCAGATTCTTCAACCTAATACATTTATTTCGGGTTAGGCAAAAAATAAATGTATTTTTGTGTTTCGAGTTGATATTAGGCCCGTTACAGTATTTTGCACTTAAAATAAAAAACAATTTTAATGAAAAATATATTTTTGTAAACGGCAGAATGGGTGATTAACTACCGGGGGGGGGGGGTTGATAACCCGATTTAAATAGTAAAAAATAAACCTATTATAACTAAAGCGTGGGCGAAGCCACGCCGGGGGATGCTAGTTTCTTATAAATTTTGAGATTTGTTATAATGGTGTATATGTAGTAAGAGTTTTCATTTAATGTAATGAAGTTAATCTGTTGAGGTTGACAGACCAAGCCAACGAAACGTTGTTAAGACGGTAAAGAAGTGGTTCTTTTTCTTTGTCTTTTTCATTCTTGGCCTCTGTCAGATCACAAATAAATTTAACTGTTCGAATACACATGGAGCACGATCTAATTTCTACAAATATTAATTGTTTTATTTTCATCTTAGACTCGTTTCAATTTGATTTCAAGATCTCGGATATCATCACAGAGATACGTCATATTTTTTATTCTATTTAGCGCATCTCTGATTAGTTAAGTCTATTTAATCCATTATTGAATTTACAGAATCATCATCGAATATATTAATCAGGTCAATAATGGGCAAGTGAATCATTCTGATTATAAAGAACACAAAAATAGTTTAAATATAAATCAATTAATATAAATAAATGCTAATAAGATTTATTTTTTCAACCCTTTGAGTCATGCTTTTTTATACTGCATATTTTGATCTGAAATTTTGTACTCGGGGGTTTTTGGGGTCGCTGATCAAGAATTTGTGGTTATATTTTTTTTCTTTTGCTCCCAGTTCTGTACTCTACGTCAGATCAACCGCTTCAAATTCAAACGAATACGAAGTAGTTTCTTTATTTGCCGCTAGGTGGGATATACTCCCCCAAGCGAGATTCCCCCGCAAAAGCATAAAAGCCATAAGCTGCATTTTTATTGACTGTCTTTTCAGAATAATTTGAGAAATTGCTTTTCATCACGTACACTCCCATTTCCATTTTTTCAAATCTAACCTTAGATTCGTGATCCCGCAAACCCATATTGGATTTACGTTGAATTTTCCAAAGCTAATAGTAGTTTTGTAATTAACGGCCCCGAAAATCCTCAAATCTTATATTATATTAAAGTGGATCGACTTTTGGTCTCCGGTTCTCCGGTTCTCCGGTTTTTTAAAAATGCATTTTTATAGTTTCAAAGTTTTATTTTAATTGGACTTTACACTTTTGGGCCTTACATTTTTTGGACCTTACATTTTTGGGCCTTATAAATTTTGAGCCTTACATTATTGGCAACGGAATTGTAAAGTTTTATTTTAATTGGACTTTACAATTTTAGGCCTTACAATTTGAGCCTTACATTTTTGTCCTCATAAATTTTGGGCCTTAAATTTTTGGGCCTTATAAATTTGGACCTTACATTTTTGGGCCTTATAAATTTTGGGCCTTACATTTTTGGACCTTATAAATTTTGGGCCTTACGTTTTTGGGCCTTATAAATTTTGGGCCTTACATTTTTGGGCCTTATAGTTTTTTTAAACAAATAGATATCAACTACTATGTCGATATTATTACCAAAAAATGATCTTAATAACAATAATTAAAATAACATTTGATTACGTAATTAAAATTAATAAAATTTCAACACTGGAACATACAATAAATCAAATTAATTTTCATTGTTTATTTTACAAACTTATTTTTGCAAAAATTTCAAATTACAATTATTATGTTATTAAATTAAATTACAATTATTATGTTACAATTGTACTCTATTCACTTGTATATTTCATAAGATATATTTTATTTAATATATCGTTTTTATTGTTTATATAATTTATAAATTCAGCAAGTATTCATCGAAATCATCTTTAACAGAAAAATTAAATTATATCATTTAATATTAAATGTATAATTAATTAAACATTAGATAAAATATTCAAATAAATATTACTGTTTTTAAAATACCATTTAGAAGATTTATATCCAATATGTATATTGTCACATATTATTGATATTATATATGTTATATCTGTAACAAAAACATTTTTATTATTAATTATAAATAAATTGACAAAGTCAAAACTTTACCTTTTAACTTAATCATTAAGAAATACTACTGCATTTTTTATTATTTCGATAGTCTTAATAAACTAATCAGGATACTGAAATACAAAAAGACTTATTATATTTCAAACAATGCTAATTTAAAATGAAAACAAGATAATTTTATAATATACCTTGTGACTTTAATCGTATGGAATGCCATTAGGAATATAATATTTTATTGATATAATATTAATTGGAATGCTGCTGCCGTTTGTTATTTTTATTCAGCGCTGCATTCATTGGAATGCTGCTGCCCTTTGTTTTTTTATTCAGCGCTGCATTTATTGGAATTATGAGTGTCAAACTACTAGCAAAGAATTTGTGCAAATATTGGCCCATTAGATGGAAAGTTTGGCCCTCTTTGTGTAAAGGTTGGCCCAGATTGTTTAAATGTTGGCCCATTTACAGAAAAGATTGTTACAACATATTATTTACAACATATTATTATTGCAATATTAAATATTATCAACGCAATTAAGAGCGCCTTAATTTAAGAAATTGCATGTGAAAAACAATTTTTTACTGGTTGAAAAATTTATTCCATAATCAATACAAAATGTTCCTAAATTGGCCGAAAGTGGGCTAAAGTTTGCCAAAACTGGAAAAATGTTCCAAATATTTCCATGTTGGTAAACATCGGCCCACTTTTGGCGCAAGTTGGCCCACTTTTAGCATACTTTAGAGCATTTTCATCGAAAATGTATTTCCACTAGGGTATGTATAATATTAGTATTTATAAAATATTAAATTTATATTAACTATATTTCATTCATTACATTGAAGCTACTTTCTTATAAACGCTGTTTTCTAATAATTTATATTTTATTTTTTTCAGCTTTACAAAAAAATATTAATAAAAAATTTAAAATAATCGTTTAGAAAAATAAAAAAAATTATAATTATTATTAAACAATTAAAACAAATTATTAATATTATTTTTATAATTGTGAATCATTTTGTAAAATAAACCATTTTTATAATGGGTTTGACGGAAATAAAAATATTAGTTGTAAAAACGATTGAACCATATAGCGACGATGCTTCTACGTTAAATGATGAACACATATTAGAATTTAATAACATCCTTAAATCATGTACACCATTCAATATGGAAACAACTCTTTTAGTTCAAAAACAATATAATATTAACTCGGTTCAAATGAATAATGAATACATTCAATTGTTATTTTCTGGAAAATATGAAAAAGGTCATTGGATTTGTATGTATTACAATAATAGAACGATACACATTTATGATAGTTTAAATGCTAAATATTTGCAAAATGAACATAAAGTATACATCAATAGATTATTTCCAGATAGTCAACAATTAAAAATTGTTTTTGAAACAGTGCAATTTCAAACCAATAGTTATGATTGTGGAATTTTCGCGATAGCTTTTGCTGTCTCTATTGTATTTAATTTATGCCCATGCAGTTTAAACTATGATATTTCCCAAATGCGTTCACATTTACTAAAAATATACGAAACACGTAGTATTAATTTAGAATTTTACATAAATATAATATAATATTCAACAATACCATAAAGATCATGATTTCATATTTGATATATGTATCTGTAACAAAAAAATTTATTTTATTATACATAAATTGACAAAGTCAAAAATTTACCTTTTACTTAATCAAAGAAATACTACTGCATTTTTATTATTTGATAGTCTTATAAACTATCAGGATACTGAAATACAATACTATTATTTTCAAACAAGCTAATTTAAAATGAAAAAGATAATTTTATAATAACCTGTGACTATGTATAGAATGCATTAGGAATATAATATTTATTGATATAATATTAATTGGAATGCTGCTGCCGTTTGTTATTTTTATTCAGCGCTGCATTCATGGAATGCTGCTGCCCTTTGTTTTTTTTATTCAGCGCTGCATTTATTGGAATTATGAGTGTCAAACTACTAGCAAAGAATTTGTGCAAATATTGGCCCATTAGATGGAAAGTTTGGCCCTCTTTGTGTAAAGGTTGGCCCAGATTGTTTAAATGTTGGCCCATTTACAGAAAAGATTGTTACAACATATTATTTACAACATATTATTATTGCAATATTAAATATTATCAACGCAATTAAGAGCGCCTTAATTTAAGAAATTGCATGTGAAAAACAATTTTTTACTGGTTGAAAAATTTATTCCATAATCAATACAAAATGTTCCTAAATTGGCCGAAAGTGGGCTAAAGTTTGCCAAAACTGGAAAAATGTTCCAAATATTTCCATGTTGGTAAACATCGGCCCACTTTTGGCGCAAGTTGGCCCACTTTTAGCATACTTTAGAGCATTTTCATCGAAAATGTATTTCCACTAGGGTATGTATAATATTAGTATTTATAAAATATTAAATTTATATTAACTATATTTCATTCATTACATTGAAGCTACTTTCTTATAAACGCTGTTTTCTAATAATTTATATTTTATTTTTTTCAGCTTTACAAAAAAATATTAATAAAAAATTTAAAATAATCGTTTAGAAAAATAAAAAAAATTATAATTATTATTAAACAATTAAAACAAATTATTAATATTATTTTTATAATTGTGAATCATTTTGTAAAATAAACCATTTTTATAATGGGTTTGACGGAAATAAAAATATTAGTTGTAAAAACGATTGAACCATATAGCGACGATGCTTCTACGTTAAATGATGAACACATATTAGAATTTAATAACATCCTTAAATCATGTACACCATTCAATATGGAAACAACTCTTTTAGTTCAAAAACAATATAATATTAACTCGGTTCAAATGAATAATGAATACATTCAATTGTTATTTTCTGGAAAATATGAAAAAGGTCATTGGATTTGTATGTATTACAATAATAGAACGATACACATTTATGATAGTTTAAATGCTAAATATTTGCAAAATGAACATAAAGTATACATCAATAGATTATTTCCAGATAGTCAACAATTAAAAATTGTTTTTGAAACAGTGCAATTTCAAACCAATAGTTATGATTGTGGAATTTTCGCGATAGCTTTTGCTGTCTCTATTGTATTTAATTTATGCCCATGCAGTTTAAACTATGATATTTCCCAAATGCGTTCACATTTACTAAAAATATACGAAACACGTAGTATTACGATGTTTCCAATTTTACAAAATATTAACTATAATATTTCAACAATACCAATCAAAAGATACATGATTCATATTTGTTGTATTGATGAAAAAAAATTGAATTTCAATGTAGCAGAAATAAAAATAATAGAATAAAATTTTCAACAGAAATTTAATTCTGAACAACAAACAATAATGAATTTATATAATAAAGATAAAATCATTTCCGTTGATTCTATTACCCCAATGGAAATAGACTATGAAATACCATCTTATAGTTCATTTTATCAAAAAAATAAAAATAAACAATTTAATGATATAGAAATAAAACAGCTAAAAATAAAACAGCAAACTATGATAGAAAGGCAAACAATTAGCTGTATCGATATAAAAAATGAACGAGAAAAAGAAGCGTTGCATAAAAAAGAAGCTTATATGAGGAGTAAAGATAGTAATGACGGCAAAATAGAAGAAAAAAATAAAGAGAAAACAGCAAACCATAATGAAAAGACAAAAATAAATAGTGACGAAATAAAAAATGAACGAGAAAAAGAAGCATTACGAAAAAAGAAGCTTATGTAAATAATAAAAATAGCAACGACGGCAAAATAGAAGAAAAAAAAATAAAGAAAAAACAGCAAACCATGATGAAAAGACAAAAAATGAATGGTGACGAAATAAAAAATGAACGAGAAAAAGAAGCATTACGAAAAAAAGAAGCTTATGTAAAAAGTAAAAATAGTAATGACGGCAAAATAGAAGAAAAAAAAATAAAGAGAAAACAGCAAACCATGATGAAAAGACAAAAAATAAATAGTGACGAAATAAAAAATGAACGAGAAAAATAAGCATTACAAAAACAACATATTTATTATAATGAAAATACTGATCAATGTAAAAAAAATGAAAAGAAAAAATTAAATGGAAAAATATTAAACAAAAGTAGAAAAAATGATATCGATAAATTAGTATAAAACCATTTACAAAAAAATTTAAAAAGACGGATATGTATGAAAAATGACAAAGACATGGAAATACCAATCATATTGCTTAAAAAATTAAAAATTGATGAAGGAAAATTTTTTAACGTATATGATAAACCAATTAATACTAAAAAAGGTATAAATTATAAAGAATTAAATAAACGCATTTTAATTAAAAATGAACAAAATGTAAAATTAGTAAGTAAATCCAAAATAATAGGTCGAATAGCAAATGTAGATTTTGATGAAAAAATAATTATTGAAAACAATTTAGGTTATATGTCTGAAACTTGTAAACATTGTAATACTAAACATTTTGTTTTTGAATATACACTAGGTAAAGAATTTTCTAATTGTTGTCACAAAGGAAACGTAGACTTACCAAAAATGCCTCCCTATCCGGAAGAATTAAAGCAATTAGCTACAGGAATATCGGAGATAGTATTAATTTTCGCAAAAATATTCGGCTATATAATAATGCGTTAGCTTTTGCAAGCTTTGGAGCTAATTTTGATAAGTTATCTGGTAGTGGACCACAAATTCTTAGAATATGTGGTCAAATATATCGCAATGTTTTTGCTTTACATCCAAATGAAAATGAAGCTCGAAAATATGGGCAATTGTATGTTCTAGATAATGAATTAGCTGCAGCTGAAAGAAAAAGTTTTAAAAATAATTTAGATACAAAATTAGAATTGTCAAGTAAATTAGATAGCTTAATTAGAAATGTTAATCCTTATGTTAAAGCTTATAAAATAATGTATGAGATAGAAAAAGAAAAATTAGAATATTAGAAGAAAAATTAGATAAAAATATATATATAATGAAGCTACTTGTAATGAAGTTGCAATGGTATTTGTAGGAAAAAATGGACTGCCTACTTCAGAGCGGGATATAGTTATATATTCAAAATATGACAATCCAATTAGTATTCCTTTAATAAGTAAACACACTGATCCAATGACATACCCACTTATTTATCCAAATGGAGGATATGGATGGATGCCTAATATGAAATGCAAATATAGAAAAACAATATTTCATGTTTGCAATTTTATAATTACAGACTTTCTATGAGAAATGGATTTAATCCATACCTTAATATGGGAAAAGTTCTCAACAGTTTACAATTGATGCATTTGTAAAAGTTGAACAATCAAGATTATATTTTGTAAAGAAAAACCAAGATATTTTAAGAAGCGATTATTATAAAGGCGTAATGGATTATTTACACAAAAAAATTCGGCTATATAATAATGCGTTAGCTTTTGCAAGCTTTGGAGCTAATTTTGATATTAGTATACAAAATTAGAGTGTCAAGTATAGATAGCTTAATTAGAAAATGTTAATCCTTATGTAAAGCTTATAAAATAATGTATGAGATAGAAAAGGAAAAATTAGAATATTAGAAGAAAAATTAGATAAAAATGATATATATAATGACGCTACTGGTAAATGAAGTGCAATTGTTATTTGTAAGAAAAATGGACTGCCCTACTTCAGAGCGGGATTAGTTTATATATTCAAATATGACAATCCATAGTATTCCTTTTAATAGTAAACACACTGATCCAATGACATACCCACTTATTGTATTCCAAATGAAGGATAGGGATGATGCCTAATAAGAAATGCAAATATAGAAAAACAATATTTCATGTTTGCAATTTTATAATTACAGACTTTCTATGAGAAATGGATTTAATCCATACCTTAATATGGGAAAAGTTCTCAACAGTTTACAATTGATGCATTTGTAAAAGTTGAACAATCAAGATTATATTTTGTAAAGAAAAACCAAGATATTTTAAGAAGCGATTATTATAAAGGCGTAATGGATTATTTACACAAAAAAAGAATCTGAAAATATAAAAATTGGAAAAATGTTTATTTTGCCATCAAATTTTGTTGGAAGTTCAAGATTCCTAAAACAAAATTACATTGACTCAATGAGTATAGTAAATCGTTACGGAAAACCTGACTTATTTATAACAATGACATGTAATCCAAACTGAAAAGAAATAACTGAACATTTAAAAAATATGAAACTGTAATTGATAGACCAGATTTAGTATTTAAGGTATTTCATCAAAAAATAAAAGAATTTAAAGAATTGGTAATTAAGCAAGGTGTTTTAGGAAATTGTATCGCCTACACTTATGTTATCGAATTTCAAAAACGTGGACTTCCTCACATGCATATGCATAATTTTTAGATAAAAATTATAAAATTAATACTCCCGAAAAAGTAGATGAACTCATAAACGCAGAAATTCCAAACGAAGATATCTATCCACGGTTGTATAATATTGTAAAACAGTTTATGATTCATGGACCCTGTGGAGAGCAAAACATGAGTTCACCTTGCATGAGTAAAGACACAAAAAAATGTACGAAAAATTTCCAAAAAAATTTAATAACAAAACTTTTAATTCATCAGATATCCATTATATATAAGAAGAAATGATATCAAAAAAATCAATTATAAAGGTAAAATACCACAATAGAATAGCTGATAATCGGTTTGTTGTTTCGTATAATCCTTATTTATTGTTAAAATTTAATTGTCACATTAATGTCGAAGTATGCTGCGTAATGAATTATTTACACAACAAAAAGAATCTGAAAATATAAAATTGGAAAAATGTTTATTTTGCCATCAAATTTTGTTGGAAGTTCAAGATTCCTAAAACAAAATTACATTGACTCAATGAGTATAGTAAATCGTTACGGAAACCTGACTTATTTATAACAATGACATGTAATCCAAACTGAAAAGAAATAACTGAACATTTAAAAAATATGAAACTGTAATTGATAGACCAGATTTAGTATTTAAGGTATTTCATCAAAAAATAAAAGAATTTAAAGAATTGGTAATTAAGCAAGGTGTTTTAGGAAATTGTATCGCCTACACTTATGTTATCGAATTTCAAAAACGTGGACTTCCTCACATGCATATGCTATAATTTTTAGATAAAAATTATAAAATTAATACTCCCGAAAAAGTAGATGAACTCATAAACGCAGAAATTCCAAACGAAGATATCTATCCACGGTTGTATAATATTGTAAAACAGTTTATGATTCATGGACCCTGTGGAGAGCAAAACATGAGTTCACCTTGCATGAGTAAAGACACAAAAAATGTACGAAAAATTTTCCAAAAAAATTTAATAACAAAACTTTTAATTCATCAGGATATCCATTATATATAAGAAGAAATGATATCAAAAAAATCAATTATAAAGGTAAATACCACAATAGAATAGCTGATAATCGGTTTGTTGTTTCGTATAATCCTTATTTATTGTTAAAATTTAATTGTCACATTAATGTCGAAGTATGCTGAACAGTCCAATGTATAAAATACTTATTTAAATAGTGTTATAAAGTACATGACTGTGCGAACATAGAAATACGTGACACAGGTATCAGATCAAAAGACAGTTCTAATTTAACTCATGATGAAGATATTGAAAGCAATGAATATAATACTATTAGAATACCCTCTACACGAACTTTCACATACCATAATAAGATTAGCTATTCACAATGAAGATGAACAAGAAGTGTATTTTAAAGAAGGAAAAGAAACAGAAATTTAAAAAAAATGTAGAAACGACATTAACAGCATACTTAAAATTAAATCAAATCGATTCTGATGCACGAAATTATTTATATTCCGAAATACCATTAAATTATGTATTTGATAATAATTCAAAAACATGGAATGAAAGAAAAAAAAACAAAAAAACCTGTATTAAGCAGAATGTATTTAGTGAATCCAAAGGATCGAAAACGATATTTTATAAGATTATTACTTTTACATGTCAAAGGAGTATCATCATTTCAGGATTTACGTACTGTTGATGATATAATTTATTCTACATTTTATGAAGCTTCTATAGCTAGACATGTGGTTAATGAAGATAAAGAATGGGACAGATGTTTGGAAGAAGCAACACAATTACACTTTCCTACTGCCCTTTGTGAATTATTTGCATATATTTGTATTTTTCACAATCCTATTAATGCAAGAGATTTGTACGAAAAATAGAAACACTTTTTTTACCACCCAAAATATGAACAAACTGCTGATGAAAACCTAGCATTAAACATTATTGATAAGAACCTACAATTGAATAGATATTCTTTAAATAATTTTAATTTACCCGTTATATCTACATTTATAGTAGATTATGCTGATAAATCAACAACACATAACAAAAGTTGCACATTTACTGAAATAAACGTCAAAGTAAATTCTTTAAAAAATCATAACAAAGACATTTTCGATACTATCGTGCAACATTTAAAAATTGAAGACAAAAAAAGCTTTTTTATTGATGGACCAGAAGGAAGTGGGAAAAGCTGTTTACTTAATGTTCTAATAGACTATCTTAAATTCTCAAACATTTCATTTTTATGTGTTGCTTGGACAGGGATTACAGCAAATTTATTACATAACGGGAAAACAGTACACACAACATTTATAAACTACCACTTAATATCACAGAATGTACTATATGTAATATTAAATCTAATTCAATAGATGGTAAAAATTTAAAAGAAGTTCAAATTATAATATGGGAATATCTATGACATCGAAATATGCTTTTGAAGCAGTCAATCGCCTATTTCAAGAAATATGTAATAATAAAAAAATATTTGGTGGTAAATTGTTGGTTGTTTCAGGCGATTTTAGGCAAACATTACCAGTTATACGACATGGTAGTTATTGAAAATTCAGTTAAAAACAGTTACTTATGGCCGAATTTTATACGTATGACACTAAATGAAAATCTTCGAGTGACAGATAATGACAATTATTTTAGACAATGGTTATTAAATGTAGGTGAAGGTAAACGTTTAAATATGTATGAAGAAGAAAATGAACTGCTTGAAATCCCTCTTGATTTAATAACAAATGAAAATGATATCATTGCAGAAATTTTTGGAAACGAAATAAAAATAAATGATAAAGTTATATTAGCCTTCACCAACAACGACGTAATTGAAATAAATAATAAAATTTTGGCTATAATGGAAGGGCAAATTATTGAATACTTAAGTGTAGATACAGCAGAAGATGATAATGGAGAAAACTTAGATGTCATGTTACCTACAGAATTTCTCAATTCCTTTACACCTAATGGACTTCCTCTACATAAATTACAATTAAAAGTAGGTGCAATAGTAATTCTTCTAAGAAATTTAAATGTGAATGAAGGTCTTTGTAATGGAACAAGATTATTAATAATAAAACATTTAATTAAAGCAGAAATTATAAGCGGAAAAAAATTTGAAAATTAGTTTTAATACCAAGAATCACTTTGTCATCATCTAAAGAAGATATACCATTCAACATGCGCAGAAAACAATTTCCCATTCGATCAGGTTTTGCAATGACTATTAACAAATCACAAGTACAGTCATACAAACAAGTAGGTATCTATTTACCATCTCCAATTTTTAGCCATGGTCAATTATACAAAGCTCTTTCAAGAGCTAAAAGTAGAAAAAATTTAAAAATATTACTGTTAAACAATGCAAAAATAGAAAATAATACATTAAAAAATAAAATCAAAATTTACACTAACAATATAGTGTTTAAAAAAGTATTGTAAATGTGTAGACGAAAATTTATACACATTTTATATAAATTTTATAAATAAATAAAAATGGAAGTATGAAAAAAAACATTAAAATATTACAACTATTGAATGATTAAAGTGAATATGCAAAATAATTAATAATTGTTTGCGCTGAAAATCATTAAAATACAATTGAAAATCGGCTGCAACATATCATATTGTAAATGACAAATCATTACATTAGTTATAATAAATAAAAAAAATGAAATATAAGAAAAATCCATTGAAATATTACTACTACTGAATCATTAAAATAAATATGCAAAATAATTGATAATAGCCTGCCGTTCGACAAAACTTACAGACTTCAAAAAAGAATGAGAGTTTCCCAGAATACAACGACCGAAAGTTTAATTCTTATAATAACGTATAAACAGGTATTTAAAATTATTATTTAAAAACTTAAATTTGTTAAAATTTTTTAATTAGAATTATATTTGCATATATCATGTATAAAATATTTCGACAGAGCCGCCATTTAGATACAATCACTCATCCAACGTGCGTAAAAAATGATTTTCATAACACTCAATTTTATAATAACAATTACTATACAGATTCTATTAAATACCAAAATTTTTAAATATGCATTATAAAAACCATCACTTTGAAATAATACTACATTCACATACAAATTAAAACCATACATAACACAACGACAGTGTTTTATACCACTTTATAAAAAATGTTACCACCGCCATTAAAGAATAATATAATTTATGAGAGTATATAACATGCTTATTTTCATGTATTCTGTAAACACATTATATTACATCAATTTATTTAAAATTACGATACCCCCCCCCCAAATGGAAATTATTTTATGTGTGTGCATTTTAAATATATTAAATATATGGACATATTTCACTTTCTTTCTGAACACACGCACACACACCTTCTTTATAATAACCTATAATGATTATTTTTACACAGACACAATATATATATATGTATATATATATATATATATATATATACTTATTTTTTACTCTTTGTCATATTTATTTTCTTTCTGTATTTAATTCTATCATTATTAGCGTCAAAATTTAACAGTATACTTTTCTTTCCTTAACTTACACTGTTACAGAGCCCTTATTATGTTACTATTAAATGGATCATGCATTGAAAAAATATATGATTCTTGAAATGTATACCTTACCAGCACATCCTCGCCGTAAGAGTCGAATACAATATTCATATGTTGGCTAACGCTGGAAGCATAAATATATTTTACGGAGCGTGTGTTATAACTATATACGAAAAATCTAAATGACTTCAGTACAACATGTCTTGGTCTGCAGAAACGACATCAGGTTTTCATCAAATACACTATCCAAGAGCCTAACTCTCATCCAATAATGTATAAATAGTTATTTAAAATTATCAAATAAAACGAAAACATTGGAAAGTCGACACAAAACATATGGAGTTCTCACATCTTTTCAACTCGTCTACGCGAGATCAAGATTCGAGATGCCTTTTTGAAACGATTGCCCGCTCATATACTGTAAAGGACCCCTGCAATAATGATGAAAATGGAGTCGAAATCTCACGAATGATTGACATTTGACGGATTCTTTGAATGTCACGAAATAATTGATAGTCATTAGATGATCAAGTTTGCAGTTGAACTTTATTTTCAGTTCTGTCTTTGATGTTTTTTTTAATCTATAACCTCTTTTGAAAAACCAAAATATTGGAAAGTCGACACAAAATATATCGAGTTCTCACACTCTTTTCAATCGTCTGTACATATAGTAGTTACATGTAATTTTAAAGAAATTTTGATTAATTTTAAAACTTTGGTAGTTAACTTTCATATTTTGTTTATTTCTCAATTTTTTTTTACAAAAACGACATCTCAGTCACCACATTAATTATACCATAATCAGTTATAAAAATATTTTTGTAATTTTTATAAAATATTATGTGAAATGTCATGTTTATAAAATATATTATAAAAAATATTCTTTTTTGATGATTTTTAACACATTCATTAAGTAAAATATTAAAATATTATCAAAAATAGGCTTAAAACAGGTGCAAATACAAAAAACTCCTTGCAGGATAAAAGTTGTCGAAGGGCTTTAATCCAAGAAAATTTAAATTTATATGCATATAAACTTCAACTTTACACAGTGAATTTGGTGTATCTATAAAAATGCAATTTCTGCCTTGATAAACCCAATTGGTTTACTAATTATTTAAAAAATGTAATGTTTTTCATTTAAAAAATGAACATAAAAATGTCACATTTAACTTTAAAGAAAAAAGGCTGTGTAACTATTTTACATATACTTATCTAAAATAAGCACGGTCAAAATACAACCGAGTGAGCGTTAGCGAGCGAGGTATCTGTTGCTAGTACGAATATTAAACTAAAACATGCAGCGAAATAAAGTTTGATTGGTTTGTCAAAATGATTGGTTCAATTTCACACACTTTTTTGCCATCTTCGATCCGCCATTTTGAATTTTTAAATTTTAACCTCA
Source organism: Theocolax elegans (assembly GCA_026168455.1). Classification (NCBI taxonomy): domain Eukaryota; kingdom Metazoa; phylum Arthropoda; class Insecta; order Hymenoptera; family Cerocephalidae; genus Theocolax; species Theocolax elegans. Next base: position 29,401,407 of record CM047431.1, on the reverse strand, counting down.
GATTCACGTTCAGCGAGCCCAACAGACCCCAAGTACAAAATTTTACGTGACTCAAAGGATTAAATGAATAAAAAATAAACTAAATGTTTTAGCATCATGCAATATTGTGAGATTGTAGAATAACTAACAACTTTGCTAGTGTCCTGGCAGGATCGCCATTCGTTTTGTGACGGGCCTGTTGTACCACATTACGAAAAATAACTTTGAATCTTTTTCTCTGAGATTCAATGATATATTTAATTCACCGACAGTCATGGGTAGAGAAATTCTTCCCATTCATAAGCAAGTCTAATGAATAAACATATCTCGATTCTTCTTATATTGAGCTCAGATGAATTTAATACTCGATGGTTATTAAGCTTTTTATAAATAACAATATTTGCCTTCACATAATAATCTCTTTGGCTCGATGGTGAAGACTAAGAAGGGAGTTAAACCTTCCTTCTCATTCAAACTTTATTTTATTACACAGAGTTCTTTAATGAATATCAAGAAGAGACTTACATCTTCTACCTCATCTCTCTATCTCCACAAAAAAAAAGTTTCGTGCGAGGTATACTAGACCACGTGAACTTTATGTTTTTGAGTATTTCCGAAAATACTTTATTGAAGAAGGAGACTTGGTGTATTGCAATGATGTTTATGGTCTCATGAATGAGCTAAAAGAGAATGTATACGTACCCAATGATTGGAGGCTGGTCATAGACTTCTCTAATCGAAGCCTCAAAGCAGTGTTGTTGCATAATACAAATGTGTATGCTCCCGTACCCGTAGCCAATTCGGTAACGCTGAAGGAAACATATGAAAATATTCAGATAGTTTTGAATAAGATCAAGTACACAGAACACAATTGGCAAATTTGTGGGGATTTTAAGATACTCACACTAATTCTGGGCCAGCAATCTCGTTTCACGAAGTTTCCATGCCTTCTATCCCTGTGGGACAGTTGAGATCGCAGTAGTCATTATACTAAAAAAGATTGGCCAGCTCGAGTAACAATGCTAACTGGATCTATGAACATCATAAACAAACCCTTGGTTCAACCTCTGAAGATTCTCTATCCTCCTTTGCACATAAAACTTGGTTTAATGAAACAATATGTAAAAGCTTCGGATAAGGAAGGACAATGTTTCACTTACTTGGTTAAACAGTTTCCTGCTTTGTCTAGTGCAAAAATGAAAGAAGGTATCTTTGATGGATATCAAATTCGTAAGTTGCTAAGAGATGAATCATTCGTTAACACAATGTCCGAGAAAGAACGAGCTGCATGGCTAAGCTTTGAAAGCGTAGTTGAACATTTTTTGGGTAATCACAAGAGTGGAAACTATAGGGAATTGGTAGTTGAAATGCTCAAAAACATTTTGCGATGAATTTTGTGAATTTAACCTTGGCTTGACTTTAATCCTGACGTGCCCGGGTCAAATAGTCCACGGATTCGGATTCAGCCACCCCAAAAACATATTGATATACTGGTTTACTTTGTTTGCGATGAATTTTGTGAATTTGATCTTGGCCTGACCATGATCCTGACGTGACCGAGTCAGATAGACCACGGATTCGGATTCAGCGACCCGAAAAACATAAAGTTCACGTGGTCTAGTATACCTCGCATGAAACTTTTTTTTGTGGGCCTGTGTTATAAGGTGCAGGTTTGATTGTTCATAATAAATTGTTCAGTGCGGGAATTCAAAAAGAGACTTAGACCTTCTCTCATATCTCACTATATAAACAATTAATTATACGAAGAAATACTTAATTATATTAAACTCATTAATATTTCACTTAAATTGTAAATTAATTAAACAATTTGACGTTAAAAAAACTAATTATTAGTATTCAAATAAATCATTATATACATGTCTCATTTTTAATCAGTCTTGAAGGTAAAGAAAACTTTAGCACATTATTTCCTTTTTGTAACATTTCGGTGGTCTATTACACCCTCTTCAGACTGTATAAAATATTTTATTTATGAATAAAACGTTGCGAGCCGGATGAAGAAGCCGGTCTCGATGATCGTCCTACCGAGCAGTCGAGTGTAGTTTTCCTTTTTGTTTGTAGCAGTAATTTTAAAGGCGAGTAGCCATTTTTGAGAATAGCGTAGTGTAGAGTCATTCTGGATTTGGAGCAGTGTGTTAAAGTTTTTTTTAGGCGAGTATTATTTACGGTTAGCCCGACGGGCGGCCGATTTTAATTATATTTATATATATATATATATATATATATATATATATATATATATATATATATTGTTTTTTTTCTGTATTAATCGCCTGACGGATAGTGCGAGTCGGTCACGATCGCGTTATTGATTGTATAAGTCGGTGCAGGAGTTTTATAAAACATTTATTTATTTTATGGTTATAAAATTATAGTGGTTTAATAAACATTAAATTGGTGAGTGTTCACTTGAAATATATTCCTTTACTCTAAAAGCCGCCGGTTCCGAGGCGTCTAGCTGTCGGAATTCCTTCTGGGAAGCGGAGTCGGGAGGAAGCGTTGCCGGTTTATTATTTTGGTAATTATTGTAACATTTGTGTTAATATCGCTAGGCGCTCAATTAAATATAAATTAGCAATATAGCCATTTCGAAAGTTGCTACGACGGAACCTCCGTCGGTTTTTTAATTTATTTAATTATCCTCGCCAACGAAAAGTGGCGTCGCATTATGTAGTATTGAATCGAGAGCAAGTAATGTTTACATTTTTTCTGTTAATGACGCACAGGTTTGTATACAATATAATCGGTTGAGTTAACGAGTTTTCATTTTAAATATGATATGCAAATACTGTCTATTTAATTTAATTGAGTCTTCTTGTTTGTTTATTGAATTTTTTATAAATTAACATGCACCATTTGGAATGCCAATCTTTTACTATAGTTCGCTTCTTTGTCTAAAATTTTAAAATTTTGCAACTCAAAATGATGATTATTATTCTTTACATGTTGCAAAAGAACCGAATCTTTAATTTGTATATGTTTACTAACACAGGTGATAATTTCTCTCTTAGTTTGTTTAACATAAGAAGCATTGCAGTCAACACAATTTAATTTATATACAACATTATTTAGAGTATTTTTATTTGTTTTGTATTTACCTTTAATTATGATATTATTCAATATATTTTCTACAGATGGGATAGTTTTTATTACGTGCTATTTTAAATTAGTTGACATTTATCTCGCAAAGGTTTCTAGAATATGGTAAAGTAAGGACCTATTTATAATTATTATTTTCTTTTTTGTTTTAATTATTTTGCTGGTTATTTAAGACTGCGAGACGTTTTTTAATGTAGTTTTAATAAAATGTTCGGAATAGTTGTTTTTTTAGCAGATAATCTTTTATTTTGTTTATATTATAATGATGGAATTTTTTATTTGAAAGATTTATTGATCTGTCAATTAAGTTACAGACCATAGCAATTTTTTGTGGTATAGGATGTGCTGATTAAAAATCGTGCAGAAAAAGTGGGTTTTGTGTACCAATCAAATATAATTTTATAAAATATACTCTCTTAAAAATAAATCTACAACTTCTAAAGGATAATTAGAAGTCACTGATATTTCATTCCAAAAAATAATTACAACTTCTTTTGAATTTGGAGGAATATTGCATGGTGATTGTTCTTTTAAAATAAATGGTAATTTAAATGTCGAACTTACGGTTTTGCCACCAGTTAATAAATTATTAATGAATTATAATAAGTTAATTAAAACATCAAATTTTATGATAACGTTTAAGAAGTAACATTTTCCAGTACCGCTTAGACCATTAATAAAGAATATATTTTCATTATTTTTATTATCTAGCTCTATCAACCGAATAATATGTGCTAAAAAAAGTTCCCTGGAGACGATGTCCAGGACGAAGAACGCCGGTCGCGGATACCGTGGACGTGGGGTAATCAGACACCGGACGATAAGTGCCGGGGGGTTGAGGAACGTCGTACGCCGAATGCCTATCAACCATATTTCAGTAAAAATTATTTCGATGTCATTTTATCCAACGTTTAATCGATTCTCTATAATCGGAGAGAAAAAGCTCAAATACTAATTGCGAAATTAATGTATCGTTGCTCCCATTGTCATTCAAACATTTGATTTTAATTTCACCTATTAAAGGCTTACACGAGGACTATGAATTTTTTTTATAGATACTGAATTGTAGTAGTTCTTTTGTTTATAGTATTGTATTATTGTTTTTATTTTATGTTTTATGCGTGGTTTTGCATATTTATTTCACAACTCGCAATATAGGTGTTTTGTTTCTCAAAACCTTATGATCATTTTTATTTCGATATATTTCCGGAACCGTTGCTGCATTATCAAATTTCTGTTCTTCTTACACTATTTGCAGAACCGACATAGAATTAATATTTTCTTTGTTTCTATCTCGATTTACAAACTAGCTTTTTTAATTGTTTTTCTGAAAATTATCGAAATGATGATTCACAAAATATTGGTTGTCGCTTTGAGTTTTATTATTGTTTATATACTTGTAGAATTATTACTTTTATTATAATATCGTAGGTTTTTAAACAGCTTATTTTCTTCGTGATCTCGCGAATCTTTATAGCCGCTATTAAATTATTCGCTCATTGGTAAACCTTAGTTTTGATTTTTGTTACATATATAACGGTATATCTTTCACGTCTGCGCGAGCTGAAGCTAGTATTATTGTATACGACAATTGACTTATAATAAACTAATTTGATTTCTTTGAAAATTAATATAAAAAGTAAAATATCGATTTGTCTTAGACATTCACAAATAAAAATAATCGACTAATAAGTCACCACTCTTGTATATCTTGCTTCTCAAAATTTCTTTAGTTCTATCCTGAATCTTATCCGATATAAATTCTTGTCTAAAATTTAAAACAAAATCGCCGAAATTTTGTAATTGATATTTAATTGCATCAATATTCCGCTCTTTCAGACTCCCGTGTAAAAAGAAGATTCCATTTATACTTTTTTTCACCTTTAAATGACTTTCGGAAATAACATTTGGGTTAAAGTCATTAATGCAGCTGGACATTCTCCTTAGTTCTCGACAACTTTTGTTTAAACTTCTTTTGTGTAGGTCAAGTAAAAATATAATATGCATCAATGTTGTTTAAAATCAAAATAGTACATTACGGTACAAGTGACGAAAGTTGAAGTTCCGCCACGGTGTGAAGTTAGCGCCCGAGGCGAAGCCGAGGGTGTCATATCACGCAGTGGCGGGCCTCCAACATTCGTCCCGTGTACCGTATACTATTTTTCTTGATGCCCGATCGAAAGAACGTTTTTAGTTTGAAACAATAATGATAAGTACATACAAATTGCGCTAAACTTCTCGCACATTATACCGATCTTTAAAATATCCTAATCTCGATTTGAACGATGATCTCGAGTAGTTGGTTTCGATGCCCGCCGCGACATTTGCGGCACGAGCGAAGCGAGTGTTGTTGGTCGTGGTGGCGGGCATCGAAAATATCACGAGCATTATTTTAAATGTCAAAGTAAAATATAAAAAAAAACAAGTATAAGACTGTCTGTTAGTTTTAGTATTGGTCTCTATGATGGCATCAATATGCGCCATATTGAACTAAAATGTTCTCTAGAGCTTTAGGCTTTCAAAAAAATTTAATTTAAAATGGGATCATATTTTAAACCTAAGTTAAAAAAATCATGGAAACTGTATACATTACAAAACTGAAAAAAACTACAGTTTAACACTTGAGTATTATTGACAATAATTTTCACTTGGTTAGCAGCTGTATACGCTAAAAGGAGAGGCGAAATTAATTATATTTATATAAAATATCCACCCAGTGTACCTAAAAAAAAACAACTATACATAACCAATATGTATTAAGCACTGCAAATAAATTAAATGCAAAAATTGTATTTTCGATGCACATGCTTAATTAGAATTATTTTATAGAAAATGGCCGTCCAAATGGCCGACCTTGCTGAAGGAAAGGAAAAGTCTGATAAATTTTAAAGTATAAGATAAAAATATCTTTGATTCTAATTCCCATATTTTCTCTACTTATTTATATTTTTATTATACCTTTTCTATATCTAACTTATATTCCATAATATTTTTCTGCAATTGAAAGAATTCAATTCGAAAACACCTTCCAAGAAGGTGTCAAAACCCGCAAGTATTGTGCTATTCTAATCGAAAATTGTTATTCTGATAAATAAATTCTGCAATTCAATCTGACATTGTTATCTGATAAATAAATAATTTTAATTTCTAACTACCTTATTTTATCTATTTCTTTGAATTTTAATGAAACATTTTTTTAAATATTACGAAAATTTCGTTTAAAAAGTTTCTGCAATTGAAAGAATTGAAATCAAACTGTAATCGACAAGTATTTTGAACCATGCAAAAATTTTTACCAATCTGAATACAGATTTTTTTATATAAAAAGTATCTTACACTATTATTTTTCATTTCTGGCCCTCACATGTTTTACAGTAATAAATAAATAATATTCTAATGATATTAATTTGTGCAAAATTAATTTCTGCAATACTAATAAAATGGACATTTCTTTTTTATTCTTTTAAATAATAAAATAATACTTGCACCACCGTTGGTTAAACGCTTCATATATGTGTTAATTCTGACTTACTAATGTATTCCTTCCCACACAGCATGTAAATATTACAAAAAAATATTACATGAAATATTACAAAAAAATATTGCGGAAATGTTTAGAAAATATATCAAAAATATTACAAAATATCTTCTGAAATAATTCATAGTAATATTATTAAATATTAATGAAATATTTGGTGTAATATTTCCACTAATAGAAAGTGGAATATTTCACAACATATTACAACAATATTACTGAAATATTTCATTTAATATTTCGTGTAATATTCCATAAATATTATATGCAATATTTCATGAAATATTGGTATAATATCAATACATGTTAAAACAAAAATAATCATTTGGAATATTACTAAAATATTGCATAGACTTTCATCACAATATTTCATGTAACATTGTCTAAACATTACGTGAAATATTTCAACGATGTTTGAGGAATATTCCTGGAGACTCGATTATATAATTTTTTCTTGTGTAATAGAATTTCGAAACGAAACGTATTTGACATCCGTCATTGCGCTCCACACAATATTAAATCTTACAAAAAAATATAACCTAAAATAATGCAAAACATATTGCAATAATATTATAAAATTCTTCAATTTCTTATTTTCTTAACTTTGCTCCAAATTGAACAATTTAAGCTTCTTTTTTTTAACCATATCTACTTGAACTCAACTACCTTTCAGTTTTTGGATTGATTTCCTATCAATATTCGTTTTCAAGTCATAATAGCAATCAAAGTGAAATTAACTTTCATTGGAAATATTATTGTCAGATGTCGAATCACTTTCGTAAAAGTGGCAATTGGCAAGGAATAACTTGGCTTTCTTCATATTATTATATTCCAAAAGATATGCCAAGGTTAGGATAATATATATATCCGTTTCCGAAGGTCAAGTACTTCCCTTGTGAGAGGATACCAATACTGTTACACAGGTAATAATAGTGTAACAATAGTGTAATTAATAAAATATGTAATGTTAATATATGCGAATATGATGCAACAGTTAACATATTAAATTTAATCTGACAGCATGTATACAATAACAGAATTAAAACATTTTATTTTTAAGCAGAATCTACTTATTAAGATATATTGTACGTACGTAAAAATATAAACTATTGCCACTGTATTGCAAAGTGATGGGCAACAATTATTGCAAACATATTGCGAATAGTTACTATCATACAATTTTTAAACTGTTGCCAATATGTTGGCCATAGCTCATAAATTAAAAGAAAAAATTAAAAAAAAAAATTTGCTGTCTGTGAGACTCGAACCTTCAATCCTAAGATTCGAACGCTGACTCTTTACCACTATGAGCTATTTTGCTATTTTGTTATTAAGAGTTATTATACCACGCTATAAAGAACTGTTGAATTTATAAAATTTGGACTTAGTAATTTTTTAACCATATATTCGTAGATTTTTCTCTACCGCGAATGGAGCTACGCTTGGATACGATTGTTCGAATTTAGATACCCGTGCTCTATTTTTGAACTTAATTATTTTAAATAAAAATATATTGTGCACAATTAAGTAGTACTATTTCCGAAATAGTGTTTCAAACGAAATATTTTTCTGCAGTTTGCTCTTTACACTTAAAAAAAATGTATCTAACTACGAATTATGTTATTTTGTCCCGCGAAAAGGTACTTATTATCTTATAGTAAATAATTATTTCTAAACAAAAATATAGAATCACATTAAATGAAGAATTAAATACAATTTTTTAGGATAATTAATCCAATTTCTAAATGTATAAGTAAACAAATTTTTGAAATGTAAAATTTTTTTCTAATTAATAATATAATATCAGAATTGAAAAGGATAGTGCATATACAGTTTGCAGTCCTTTAATTTTATTCATCGAAATCGATTGTTGCAATGTAATATTTCGAGAAATATTGATAAAATATTTCAAATACCTACTTCAATAGGACCAGTGAAATATTTCATTAATATTACCGTAATATGGAAATATTTCAAATTAAGATTCACAATTATTTCACATCTTTTGCTTTAATCGCCAAAATCGAAAAATCGTCGTCTTATATCTTATTTTTGTTTTGTACAAGGTTTAAGGAAACTTATATATCAATATATCAATAATATATAATAATTTAATTAACAAGATTTTTTTCCAAATCATAGTAAAATCTTGTCAATTTCATTGAAATTGTATGAGTATTAAAAACACATTAGGTTAGCAAATCAAATAGCAGATCATCATGTGCAAGTTTTAAACATAATCAATAAGCGTTGCGAATAGCGTAGTGGATAAAGCGTTTGTATTTGATGCGTGCATACGGGGTTCGAACCCAGGTTAGGAAATATGTAAACATTTTTTCTGCGATAAATATGTGTAAAAAAATAATGTGTATTAATACTTAATAAATATAAATCAATAGCACGGCTCTTGGGATTACAAATAATTAAGTTAAACAATTCAATTACTTGAAATATTTTAACAATATTTTGTAAATATTTCATGTAATATTTCTGTTATATTTTTCAAAAATATTACTGTACTATTTCACTAGACCTATTGAAGGAAGTATTTGAAATATTTCATCAATATTTCAAAAATATATCTTAAAAATTTCATTAAAATATTCAAGAAACATTAAGGTAATATTTCAGTGGTCCTATGCAAGTATGTGTTTGAAACATTTCATCAATTTTTCATAAATATTTCTTAAAATATTACATTGAAATATTATAGTAATATTAATGTAATATTTCATGGAATATTACAAAGTAAGAAATTCGCGAACATAACAATATTTCAGTAATCTTTCATTCTAATATTATTGTAATATTCCGAATCTTAATATGAAATATTTCTGTAATATTGACGTAATATTCTGTGCTGTGTGGGTTTACATTTATGAAAGTATATAATACCGTAAAGATACTGCAATGAGTAACAATAAATAAATATTGCAATACTATCTGGCAATTTTATTATCCTACATCACCAATGAAAAAATAGACATCATTATTTTTATCTAATAAAGTTCCCAAAAGAGGCCTGCGATGGCTTGGTCGGTAGGGCGTCGGACTCGTAATCTGGAGGTCCCAGGTTTGATTCCCGGCCCCGGCCGATTGATACAAGCATCACTATACCGACTGTATACATACTGTGTAAGTTTTTCTTAGTAGTTATGTAAAATAATTATTATTTCATTTAACTAAGTATATACAATCTACATGATTTTACCAATTAATTAATTAATTAATAAGATAATAGCTAAGAGGTATGTAATTATTTATAAAATGTAACATCAGTTAATATAGTTAGAATTAACACATATATGAAGCGTTTAACCAACGGTGGTGCAAGTATTATTTTATTATTTAAAAGAATAAAAAAGAAATGTCCATTTTATTAGTGATAGATTATTGGGTGGTGGCAGCAATAAAACTCGTCACACTAATTCACTTCACTTAAATATTTATTATATATATATGAAATTATAGTCTGTAAAAATAGTTCGCGGGTGCACCGTATTTGACCTGCACGGATCGGCAGCCGAGCAGAGAGTAAGTCCTCCGACGGACACCGTGCTCTTCTATTGTCTTAAGGTGGTGGGGGGGAAATCGACAGAAGGGCCGATCGCAATTCCAACAATTAGTATTGCAGAAATTAATTTTGCACAAATTAATATCATTAGAATATTATTTATTTATTACTGTAAAACATGTGAGGGCCAGAAATGAAAAATAATAGTGTAAGATACTTTTCATATAAAAAAATCTGTATTCAGATTGGTAGAAATTTTTGCATGGTTCAAAATACTTGTCGATTACAGTTTGATTTCAGTGCTTTCAATTGCAGAAACTTTTTACGAAGTTTAAGTAATATATATAAAAATGTTTATATAAAATATAAATTTATGGTACGATTCAAAATACTTGTCGATTTCAGTTTTATTTCAATTCTTTCAATTGCAGAAACTTTTTAAACGAAATTTTCGTAATATTTAAAAAAATGTTTCATTAAAATTCAAAGAAATAGATAAAATAAGGAAGTTAGAAATTAAAATTATTTATTTATCAGATAACAATGTCAGATTGAATTGCAGAATTTATTTATCAGAATAACAATTTTCAAAGTTTGATTAGAATAGCACAATACTTGCGGGTTTTGACACCTTCTTGGAAGGTGTTTTCGATTTGAATGCTTTCAATTGCAGAAAAATATTATGGAATATAAGTTAGATATAGAAAAGGTATAATAAAAATATAAATAAGTAGAGAAAATATGGGAATTAGAATCAAAGATATTTTTATCTTATATTTTAAAATTTATCATACAGATAACAATTTTATTTATCAGATAACAATTTTCAAAGTTTGATTAGAATAACACATATACTTGCGGGTTTTGACACCTTTTTGAAAGGTGTTTTTGATTTGAGTACTTTCAATTGCAGAAAACTATTATGGAGTATAAATTACTTATAAAAAGGTGTAATTAAAATATAAATAAGTATAAAAAATATGGGAGTTAGGATCAAAGATATTTATTTATTTCAAAATACTTGTCGATTCCAGTTTGATTTAAGTTCTTTCAACAGCAGATAACTATTATGGAGTATAAGTTATATATAAAAAATGTGTAATTAGTATTTAAAGAAATAGAAAAATATGGGAGGTCGAATTAAAGATATGTATTTATCAGACAAGAATTTTGATAAGTGTGCTTAGAAAAGCACTATACTTGCGGATTTTCACACCTTCTTGGAAGGTGTTTTTAATTTCAGTACTTTTAAATGCAGAAAACTACTTATTATTGTATTGTATAAGTTACATATAAAAAAGGTGTAATTAAAGAAAAAGTATCTTTAAAGCACATGAATTAATTGGTAAAATTATGTAGAATCTTATAAATACATAGTGAAGTGGTATAATAATTATTTATTAAATTCATTCGTAATTATTAATTTACTGTTACCGTACTACTATACTGCTGTATATATAAAATAAAATAATATCTAATTAATATTTTATTACCAAACATAAGTGAACAATTAGTATTCTAATTTATTAGTAAATAATAATGTAATTTTTTTAAAATATTTTTTAAAAATATTTTTTACAAAATTGTTTTGTACAAATGTTTTTTCTTAAACACTAGTAATATTTCTATTTATTTACAGTTACACTTTTCTTTTGCTTTTTCAGTCCTTTATTCACTTTCTTCTTGAATTCGTTAATATGTCAATATCACCTTTTGGCTGAACAACTTCTACTTTACTCTCTTCAGGAGGTACAAATGCCTTAGCCCTTCTCTCCTCTCGTTTCTTAGTAGTCTCTTTGTGCATTGCTTCTTGTTCCTTTCGTTTTTTGGCTCTCCTTTGTTCTTCCTTAAGGAAGTATTCACCGAGGGGGTGGGAAAGGTGTGTATGGTTTCTTACTTTTTTTATTCCTTGGAGTTTTTCGTACGCTCACATGTTTTCCTTGTAGTTTAAACTGTCATACTCCCTTCTATAAGGGCCAACTGTGCTTCGACAAAATGCTCGCTCAATGCCTATTGTACCAGTGGCCAATATTCTTTCAAATATTTTTCCCTGTACATGGGAAAAAAAGTCGCAGAGGAACTTTCTTCTATTAATCGATGTGGATTGTCCTTCGACTTGAATTCAGATATTTTTAAAGACCACGCACTACCATTAACATTCAGCTCGTTTTCTCCTTCGGTCTCAGTCATTTTTCTTTTACATCTTTAGTCTCAAATAGTTAATAATATCAATAAAAAGTAATAAATGGTTACCTTTTTATGATGACTAAAAAAAATTAAATTGAGGGAAATTAAAATTTGTAAGAGGTTAATAGTTATATTTGACAATGTTAAAAGAAAAAGTATAATTACCTGGTGAGAGTGTTTATCTTTTAAAATAACAAAAGTATTGCTAAGTTTAAAAAAAACGCTGCTAATTACTATTATGTTTGGAATTTTTAGATGCTTAGCATAATGCTAAAGTTGGTGGGGATGATTATTTTACCGCTGTTTTACTTAAAGTATACCCAATTAGCCGGTGCTATTGGAGCGGTGTACAAGTGTTTAGTCTCCTTGACTAGCTGCTTGGCTGCAAATCTGTGTACTGTGTACGCGCTGTGTTGTATATTATTTATTTAGCTGGTATAACAAAGAATATAATATTAATAGTAGTGTAACGACGACTGGTCACAATACATAAAATATAAAATACTGATATAAGATATACGCAATTGTTTGAGAGCTCTATTCCTACTCGCGGTTCTCTCACGCCTCATACTTACATGATTGCAGTCATACTCATACTGTTATATAATATGATATATAAAAGAAAAGAAAAAATAAATGAAATAATTTTTTAATATTATTAATATAAGGTTAAAATATTTAATAAAGCGTGGTGAATTATTGCCTTCCGCTGCTTGTGATTTCCTCATTTTCAACTCTTTATAATTTATCGTTTTATCGCTAAACATTTTATATTATATATACTTTAACTTATTTTGCATACTTTTATGAACACCACCCTTATTTTTTGGGAATAATTGCAACTTGTGAGTTAATACACTTAATCCTTGAATTCGTCTGCTTAACGGGAGCGGGAAGAACAAAAAAAACTTCTCTTAAATCTATTTTTGGATAAATAGTTGTAGTAGATAAGGAGTTGGTCTTAATAATTATACTACATTAAATAAACTTTATAATTTTTTATTTATATAGCAAATAAACTGAATTTCTATAAACTATAATTATTTTTGCCGCTCGGCTAAGGGACAGGTTGAGTGAAGGGAAAATGGTATGGGCTGGTGGTAGAGGAAAGGTTATTTCCTCTCTCCCATTTTCCTCTGCATTTCTCTGTAGCCTTGTGCGCAGCGGGGACAATTTTCGGAGAATACCCCCTTATTCCCGCAGTTTCTGCAGAAAACTGCGTTTAGAGAGGGGCAATTTCTCCAGCTATGTCCCAGCCTTCCACAATTCCAATATCCCGGACGACATTCGCTCGGGTCGGGCCGGGACATACGTGCCTCCTCTGGGATAATCCCGTACGTCCTTGGGGTAGTTACTCCCACTGCGGCAGACTGCTTAGAGTTGCCAGGGAGTTCCAAGGGAGAGGGAAGGGGTGTAGGTGGCTGTATGGGCTGGGACATCAGGGCCGGTGGGGTTCTGGATGAGGACGGTTGGGGTTGGTTTTAGAGAGGATTGGGGATTTCAAGGGACATTAGGGGAACAGGGGTAGGTGTAGTGGTAGGTGGCGAATGGGATCTCAATAGGGAAGCTGTACTGGGTTTGGGTATGTTAGGGACGGGGCATGGAGGGGGTATGTTCACTGGTACGTGCACATATGCGTACATGCTAGTGGACGGGTCAAGGACAGAACGAGAAATTTTAGGTTGGGCAAGAAAGGGTGGGATGTATAGGAAGGGTGGTGGGGATGGCGGTATTGGAGTGTCTATAGGGGGGATGTAAGGGGTGGGGTCTGGGTTGGTGCGAGATATTGGGGTTTGCGCAGCTACTTCCGTCTTCGGTGCTGTTGGGCGGGAATTGGGGTCGGTGTATAAGTGCCGCCTCCCTCTTACATATCCCCTGGTACCTGGACAGGTCGAGCGTTGGGCTGCTTCTGGATGGGTATCGGTGGCTTGTTCTTTTAAGATCAATCTTTCAATGACTTTCTTCAGGTCCTGCCCAGGTCTTGGCAACTCCGTAGGCCGGGGTGTGAAGCGGCCACGTCCTTGGCCTCTGCGTTGCTAATGCCGATTTTCCTGCTCTTTCCATGCTAAACAATAATATTTATTCTTATTTCTTAATCATTGCTTATTATTTACCCGTTGCTATTATCAATAGGGTGGAATTAATGACTGTATTTTGCTGTACTGCTGTAACTTTTCTGCAACCTGGCAATTTGCAAATTCTGTCTCATTGTCCAAAATTAGATATTTGAAACAACCCCATCTGTTAATGACTAACTCATCAAAAGCCTGGAGTACATTCTTCGCGTTAGTTCGTCTTAACGCTTTCATCTCTACATAACGGGTAAATAAATCCTCGAATACGATTATGTATTTGAACCCTTGCTTTGACGGTAGTTTCAAACCAATTATGTCGACTGCCACTACTGTCCAAGGTCCATCTATATTTCTACATTGCAGTGTACCTGCTGGAGCTTGCTGATTGCTTTTATGAGCTTGACACTCTTGACAAACTTTAACATAATTGCAAGTGTCTTAATAGATACCTAGCCAGTAGTAGTAGGTGGCTAGCCATGCATAAGTCTTGTCATTTCCCAAATGACCTGCTTGTGCGATATAATGCGCTTTGTATAGAGCTTTATCTCTATTGGCTGCTGGCAGTATTAGCTTTCTAACATCTAAATCAGGAACTAATGGGTCTACTAAAGGATTGGGACGATGTGCGTATAAGAAGTTGTCTTTTATACATAAATCAGGGTATTTTCTGGGAGATTTTATTACTGCTTGGATTTTCATTTGGTACCACGGATCGCTGGTATCAATTATGGCTGTGCTGCTAATGCTGTATCTTCATATGCTCTCAAAAGTGCATCTGGTACCTTATGTTTTGCAGTATTGTGTTCTATCGAGCCAATCTGCGCGTCGGATTCTTGATTTTATGGAGCCAGAGAAGGTTATGATGATCTGTTATCACGGTAAACTCTTCGCCTTGAAGGTAAACTTTGAGTCTCTCAATTAACTACAGAACGGCTAAGCATTCCTTCTTTGTCACCGTATAATTACGTTCACCTTTGTTAAGCGTTCTGCTAACGTAATATATCGGGTGCTTCTCGCCGTTAACTTCTTGGGTAAGCATTCCGGCTATAGCATAGTCGCTAGCATCGGTTTGGAGGGTAAAAGAGAGGGAAATGTCGGGACGGGCTAAACAGGGGTTTGGATAAATGCTAGTTGCATATTATCGAATGCATCCTGCTGTTCTTGATGCCATTGCCATCTGACATCTTTTCGCGTTGAATAATTTAACGGTACTCTATATTCGGCTAATTTATCAATGAACCTTGAATACCAACCAATTAAACCGGTAAAACGTCTTAATTGATTTAAATTGGTTGAAGCTGGATAGTGTAGTATCGGCCGTATCTTATCTATGTTTGTTCTAAAGTCTTCCTCCTTAACAATATACCCTAGACAAGTTGCTTCTGCGTAGCAGAACTCAGACTTTTCTCTATTGATTTACAGATTTACTTTTCTGAGAGCCATTAATACTATTTTTAACCATTTTAGATGCTCTACAAATGTTTTGGCTGTAATAATATCGTCCAGATATGCAAACACATTTAGCTCCCATTCTGGCTTTATGAGCTTGTCCATCATTTTCTAAAATATTGCCGGTGCATTCGATAGGCCGTAGGGGACTCAGATAAATTGGAATCCTATACGAGGAAGTGAATAATACCTTTATCAGTCCACCACGTATCATTCTCGTAGCATATATACATGTTCGCTTTACGTTTAAAGTCGATGCCTAATGTGCAATCATAATGCAAGCCATCTGCTACTTGAAAGGGCATTGTAGCTTGTTGCTGTATTGCTGGATTTTTGTAATTTTTTCTGTAATATTCTACTCATTTCTCGACCAATGAATGAGTGTACTGACCCATCGTCAAGTAAAGCTGTATGCTTTTGTCCGTTTAACTCTATTTTAAAGAAATGACTAAATGGTACTTGCTGCATTAGGGGATTATTTGCTGCTAACTGGGAAGGTATTTACCCTTCTGGGTGATTGGGTGAGAAAATACAGGTCTCTACTTTCTCAGGCTATAATTTCCCTGGTTTCTGTTCTTATTGCAGCTGTAGTTTGTGTAATCTGTGCCTTGAGCTCCACAATTACGACAGGTTGCAGGTTCTGGACATTCTGCTATCCAATGCCCAAGTTTGCTATACCTATAGCAAGACTCTTTAAATTTTCTTGTGTGAACTGGCTTTTTCTCTACGTAGTTTGGCGTGCTGAATTTATTAAGCTTGAATTCCTGCTTTTTTGGTGATTCAGCCCTTTGACCATTTCGTTGTGCTCGTTGCCTATAACTGCTATTTTTATTATACTTAACATCTTTGCTGGACTGCTTCTTGGACTCATGCCTATGGACTTTGGGGGTGCTACAATATCTTCGCTTTGAACTGCTGCTAATTTACGAGTTTTTGTTTGCATAGGATCAACATATGCATATTTTGATAGACAGTAATTTTGAATGACTGGTGGAGGTTTGTACGTTTCATCTAATAAGCGTCTTACCTCCTCCTTCTTTCCCAGTCGTTCGAACTGCATAAAGCTATCGAAATGGTGTCTTTCGATTCTTACCCTATAGCTAGGGTGCAGGTTGTGATACGTTCTATCCAGCTGTTCAGATTGAGGTATTTGTGGCTTAACCTGGTCTAGCATGTCTCGTAGCTTAGTGAGGTATGTAGAAATATCCTCATTCGATCCTTGTGTGCGATTCTCGATCGCTTGTCTTAATTGGTTTTGTATTTCCTCAGTCCCATATTGTAGTCTCAGTTCGTCTACAAAATCTAAATAATCCTTCCAGCAACTTTTCTCACGTCTGAACCATTCCCATGCTTCATCATCTAAGACTGATGGAGAAGCTTTGAATATATATTGAGTCGAGAGACCGTAACTTTCTCTGCATTTCTCTAGGTTTGATAAGAATGTTTCCGGATCATTCTTTTTCGCTCCATTAAATTGGACATGGTGGTGTAAAAAAAGTTGTGTTGTCCTTTTCTCTCTTATGAAGGTAGCATCTTCTAAGCATGTTTCATACGAACGGCTATACCTGAATGCTGGAATAAACGTGCTTTGGGTTATTATCAGCTGGGCAGAACCGAAAAATAAAATATATCGGGAAATATGTATGTGTACTTATTAATTACACAGGTCAACATGGTTTTGTTTCAAGAAAGCGAAAGGTCATTTTCGATGTAATTTTTCATGTAAAATCCGAATCCGGAGTCTGAATTGCTCTATCACGTCAGGATTTTGAGATACCCTAACCTAAAAGTGCAAAAATCGCGATTTTTGGCTATATTTGAGGTTATGTAGCATCATCATATTCTTTTTTCTCAAAAAACAATCACTGGTATCTTAACGTGTAAGTCTTGTTCTTTCAAATAATATTAATTCTTCATTATTATTGTTTATATATAAACAGGGCGGTAGTCTAGGTACTAGCTTAATATTTATTAAAGTATGTGGTTTTTCGGCGATGAAACAACGTACGAGTGATAATATTGATTAAAATATAAGCTATCGTATTCGCTACATGGAAAATAGGCATTACTTACTTTATTATTATAAACAATTTCTCTTATAATAGCGAATTGCGGAGCTTCTTCCTTCATTTCAATAATAAAGACTGTTCCCACAAAAAAAGTTTTGCTTGGAATGTCTACACACGGAAAAAATTGTGGGATATTCCATACACCTCAAATAAAACAGTAATAAATAAATCTTATCATAAGAAAATATTATTTTTTAATGTAGCAAAATTAATAACCAAAAGTAACTGGTGTAAATGTGTAATCGCTCAAAGAAAAATATGATCTTGTGTTAGCGAAACACATTCATTTAGTAATCGTGGAATATAATCGTCCCCGCTCGTGAGGCAAAATTGTCCCCAAAGCAACGCGTTATGTACACCGAAGAAGAGGTGTGGATAAACAATTGCTTACGCATTGCTTTCTCCCCACCTCTTCTCTCTTATACAAAACTCGCTGTTGTGGGGACGATTTTGCCCCAGCGCAAGTACCTGTGTTTCCTTACTACTCAATAGTCTAAAGATCGCACTAAGGAGAGAAGGTATATGACTCAGATTGGCTTTTTCAATAGCATTAACATTATTGGGATAAAATCTATACTTAGTATATTAAAATATTATGCTAAATTAGTTTTAATGTCATTCCTTGTCACTATAGAAATCTATTAACACAAAATCTAGTGCTTGTAATATGCCAGAATATTTTCCCTGCATGTTTTAAAGTCACAATATTACTCCGTTCATCTACAAATAAAAGAAATATTATAAAATTTGAATTCTTTCTCGAACTGAATAAGGGCAGGTTGGTTGGATGTTAAAGAAACCAGAAAAACCCAAATTTCAATATAGAAATTGCGACGTTTCGTCGACAAAGATGCGTCGACCTCATCAGGCACTGTTTATTAAAAAAAAAAAACTTCGTTTACAAACAATTAACAGAATCACAAATTCAAACTTTACCACTTACATAAATATATACAATAAATGTGTTTACGGCATGACAATTTCAAACGTCAAACTGACAGTCAAGAGGTAAACAAAAGTCTATATATAGCGTCTGTATCAAGTCTCAAATGTTAAAATTTACTTAGAATTTTGTTATATATACGGTTTAAAAATTCAACGTCTTCTTTTCGGTTAATCGCTTCATCCTTATGATTATTAACGTATAGCATTTCAGAAATTAGACGTTTTTTGTAATTCGGTTCTTTGTCAAGGATTACAACATTATTCCAGTCAAAATTATGGTTAAATTGATTACAATGCGCTGTAACAACAGATTCACTATTTCTATTACTTTTATGTTCCTTGATACGAACACTCAGATTTCTTTTTGTTTCACCAATATAAACCGCTGAACAATAATTGCAAGAGAATTTGTATACTACATTATTATTGTCAAATTTATCAGTTTTATCTTTCTCTAATTTTATAATAGAACTTAAACTTTTTTTAACCGTGGGAATTATTCTGATATTATATTTTCTTAACATTGATGTACATTAATTAATAAAATTTTGAAAAAAAGGAAAGGATAACGTCAAAAGAGGTTTATTATAAACTGTCAATTTTTTTTGTGTTGTTACTATTAATTTTTAAAATTCTAGATTTTATATTTGATTGAATAAAACTTTCTTTGTAGTTATTCTCCAACAATAATTGTTTTACAAATTCAATATTTTTTTCGTGATATTTTTTATCTGATAACAAAATTGCACGATCAAACAGATTAAACACAATATTTCTTTTTTGTTGTAATGGATGATTAGAATTAAAATTTAGAACTCTATTTGAGTTTGTCGGTTTTTGATACCAATCCGTAGTGATACGATTATTATTTTTTATTATCATTACATCAAGAAAACTAATTTTATTATGTATTTCACATTCATGCGTGAATTTCAAATTTTCATTATAACCATTAAAAACTTTTAACACCGTGTCAATATGATTTTTATGAATACACATAATAGTATCATCTATATATCTAAAATAAAATAACGGTGTGCATTTGTAACAATTATCTAGATCAAATAAATATGAAGTTTCTAAATCATCCATCACCAAGTCTGCAAAAAAAGGTGATATTGGTGACCCCATTGGTGACCCAAAGATTTGTTGATAAATAACATTATTAAATGTAAAAAATGTATTATTAAATAAAAACTTAGTAGTTTCAATAATTTCATCAAAAGGAATACTGCATTTTTTACTTATATTTGTCACCCTTTTTTCCAAACTGTCTAAAACCAACTTACATGGAATATTGGTGAATAACGAACTTACATCTAATGACAATAATACAAAATCATCCGGAATAATCATTTTTGATATTACAGTTTTAAATTCGTAACTATTATTTATTGTTGACTTGGGTCTATTGATGCTATTTTTTAGTTGATCATATAAAAGTTTGGCTAAATAGTGAGTAGGGCAATTCACTGTAGAAATTATTAGTCTTAATGGAATATTATTTTTATGAATTTTAGGTAAACCATAACATTTCGCTAAGCTAGTATTAGTTTGTGTGAGACTATTGTTGTGTAATTTATTTGCCAAATGTAGCGATTAACCGAAAAGAAGACGTTGAATTTTTAAACCGTATATATAACAAAATTCTAAGTAAATTTTAACATTTGAGACTTGATGCAGACGCTATATATAGACTTTTGTTTACCTCTTGACTGTCAGTTTGACGTTTGAAATTGTCATGCCGTAAACACATTTATTGTATATATTTATGTAAGTGGTAAAGTTTGAATTTTTGATTCTGTTAATTGTTTGTTAACGAAGTTTTTTTTTTTTTAATAAACAGTGCCTGATGAGGTCGACGTATCTTTGTCGACGAAACGTCGCAAATTCTATATTGAAATTTGGGTTTTTCTGGTTTCTTTAACATCCAACCAACCTGCTCTTATTCAGTTCGAGAAAGAATTCAAATTTTATAATAACATGGAGGGTGAAACTTCAATCTACTCAAGTAAAAGAAATATTTTTATAAGAGTATAAGCAGCATTATTTTTGATTGGGCTAAATGAAACATCACTTTTCATTAATGAACAAAACTCTTTGTCATAACTAATTCGTAATTGATGCCTAACTGCTACTGTATATGGAAGATTTGTTATACATGTAGTTCTACTTCCTTTAGCACTTTATTTTTTCTTTCAAACATTGATGTTGAAAAATGAATAACTGGCCCATTTAATTTTACTATTCGTACGTAATGAAGCCAAATATGCATTTTTGGCTTTAGTTTTTGGAAAACTTAAATGTACAATAAATTATGATTGTGAAAAAGTTTGTGGAGATTAGACATTTCGCCCCTACTTAGTTTCGATGAAGTTATTATTCCAACAATTCTTTGTAAATACTGATACAGCATCCGCAATGCATTTTTAGCTGGAATTAAATCTCCAATCATAAGTCCCAAATATTTTGATAAACAAAGCATTTCTGCAGCGGATTGTTTATTTTTTATTTTTTGTCCACCTTTCTTGCCAAGCGTAAAATAAAGCGGTCGAGGTTTGTTTGATTTTTCAATAAAAAAACTTTTTATTGTAAGGAAAAGTTTCGATTTTACTATTAATTGTATCCAATGATATAATTTTTTGTTGAACCAGCTTTTGAAGTATTTCTCCAATAGTATAAGCTGCAACATCCTCCGAAAAATCATACCTAACATCTACAGCGAAATTTTCAGCTACATGAAATCCGTGTACATCATTAAATACATAACGTTCTTTGATGCCTGTATTTACAAAATTATTGAGCAATACCTCTTGTTCGCAAGACTTAATTGTTCTTACAATCTTTGGAATTTCAACGAGCATATTCTGACACTCGGTATTTGAAGCACAACAAATTCTGCAGTAATATTTTGCTACAAAACTTTCTGAAAATCCGCAGATGGTATTCAGGCCGAGATTATCTCCTAATACTAAAATGCATTGAAACTTGTTTATACCTTCTGTAGACAATTAGTTTAGGTCATGAATTGTCTTAAAAAAAACTTTCTCTCTTCCAAAACGTTTTAAATACTTTGCATGAAAAATTTCCGAATTGAAAATATTTTCCATTTTACAAACGATGTGAGCAGGTAAACATGGTATTAAAACATACGCTCCTCTTAATTCTTGTACCCCTGCGTGGCTTCCCAAAGGATTTCCTACTTCGAATTCATCATAGTATAAAAATAGTGGTAATGTAATACGGTTATTAATTTTTGGGGCGTACTTTTTCTTCCATAGATCTCCGTCTACGAAATGCAATAAAAATCTTAGATCAGCTGCTGTTAATTCACGCATATATTTTGAATCTTTTCAGAAACTCCTTCCACTTGTAAAAATATTTTTAACGCTTTATTTATGCATATTTGTTTTATTTCCATCATAAACGTAAGCTTCTTCTTCTCCAATAACGAATAGTTCTGGAGATAAGTACCAGCATTTTTCTTTGTATAAATTAAATCTCAAATGTTCAGTTGCAAATTTATTGAAAATATTTTTATTTTTTTCTGATGTAAATTGGGCTTTATAATATAAATTGACCTCTGCAATCGATCTAAGTTTACTCTGTAAAAAAGGAATAAACTGTTCGGACATGAAAATATTAAACGTGGCAATAACATCATCTACAGCTTTTCTTGACAAAAGAGGATTTTTATACAAAGAAAGTGTGAGTTTAAGCATTTCTGAGTCCAACATTTCTTTTAATGAAATTGGAATTACCAAACTGATTTATGGATTCTCGATTAGAATCCATTTTCTTTGTCATTAAAAAAGGCAAAATAAAATATAGAAATGTGCAACAATCGTTTAAATAATACAACTTTTTCTGAGGAACATAATTTTTATAATAATAAATTATTGGACAAATTATAACTTATTTAAACGTTCTATGAGAGTCGTTACATCAGCATATAATTCTTTGACATCAAATTCAAAAACCGCTTTTTCTGAATATTGCCATACGTGATTGCATACTATACTTTTCCTCAAATACTTTCATCGCCTTAAAACATATATCAACGCCT
Organism: Theocolax elegans; assembly: GCA_026168455.1. Taxonomy (NCBI): domain Eukaryota; kingdom Metazoa; phylum Arthropoda; class Insecta; order Hymenoptera; family Cerocephalidae; genus Theocolax; species Theocolax elegans. Next base: position 29,378,468 of record CM047431.1, on the reverse strand, counting down.
TGTGCAGGTGCTGACAATTGTAACGGTGTGCTTGCCTAGGGGAAAAATCATCGAGTTGCCCGTCTCATAACCACATAGTTCGTGGCGTACAAACCTGACTTATATCGCCGACTAGGTATCTCGTACTCGATGATTAAACAGAATACATATATTTATATATATGATGTTTACAAATAATTCCCGCGTAGCGGCTGCGGTTACTTGTCCGCACACTTGCCGTTAAAGTTGTTTGGAAATCGTACTACGAATTCCAACAACGACAGGTAAAATAAAGATCTTTCGTGAAAAGGACCGTGGAAAGAAAATTAGATGTGAGTTTGCGAGAGTCCGTATATTTATATATGACTCGAAGGATAACGGAGGAAAATCTGTACGCGTCGGTTTTTTCGATTTGTAAACCAATACGATTTGATATGTAATTAAATAATAGCAGATTTATTATATGAAATGTAATAACAACTAAACACAAAAAAACAATTATTGTTTGAGGTCATCGCACGCACGAAGGTTGAGTCGTAAACGTCGGCTCAACACGAAAGGGGAAAAGGGGGTACGCGAACTAACTCTCTTAAAAATACGAACGATCACGTTACAATCAATTAATACACGATATTTATCGCTCGCGCGAGAAGTGGTACCACTTACTTTTTATCCTGTTCGAATCACGAAGAAACCAATAAGAAGAAACAGCTAGCTTCTTCTCTCTCTCTCTCTTTATCGCTTGATCACTCTGCAAGGCAGGATCAGATCTCAACCGCCGAGTAATTTGCGTCGTGCATATATTAAAATAACACCACTAAAATATCACGCAAAAAACTCTCGGAGAAAAGAAAACTATATCTACCGGGATATCAACCGTCACACGTGCCATTGCGATCTCTCTATCTTACCGGTCGTCCTGCGCGCGCAAACGCTCTCCTACATTCCCGATTTTCGTTGCGCGGGCATCGGCCGTTCGAGTCGTTGGCTATATCTATATCTATATATAGCACTCGTGTTTACCTACCGAATTCGTATAATGGTGAGGTGAAATATGTGGTATCTGTACCAGAAATACGAATGGAGGATAGGATATAATGACTCGGGTATTACAAAGAATGAACTCACTCAAAAGAACTACACTGGGAGTAGAAAAATATATTTTATTGTACTATTCAAAACTATGTACATTATTTACAACGGGTTACCGCATTAATCCTACCCCTGCCGTTGACGCTAGGTCTCGCGGTACCTCTCCCGCTTCTCACGCCGGATCTCCTTATATTTGAACTTGTTTGGACAGTCCTCCGGATCGAGGACCCCTCACTCTCTACATACGGAGCACTTCGGCTCAGACTCTCTCTTTGGCCGTGGAGTTCTTCCATCCAAACTAGCCTGAGCGTGCTCTTCCTCCTTACGAGCTCTGGCTAGCCGGCGTTATGCCTCCTTGGCCTCCTCCTCGAGTCTAAGCCGATCCTCGTGGGCCCTCCGAGCGGCTTCTTGCCGTCTCTGTCATTCCTCGGCACGAGCGGCTTCCGCCGCTCTCTCTTTCCGGTCCGCCCTCATGGCCGATACCGCTTGACGTTCCGTCCTACGGTACCCAACAATGGCCTCCCAGGGACCACTCTTATCGAAGGCTTCTGGGAACTTCGCCTTGAATTGGTCAAACAAGGTGCAGGCGTGGTTTTCGGCGATTAACGTGGCCTTAAAAGACTCACGGGCCTTAGTCAATGCCTCCAACACTGTTTGCCACGCCTCTTCCCCATCTTCCGATAGTTGCTGGCTCGGGGTCGGACCGGATTGAGACGTTGAAGCCTCGCTCTGATCCGGAGCACTCATTCCCGGGCGTCGAAGGGAAACATACTCCTCAGCGTTCTCCTGGAGCTGGTTGGGGAGCCGGACCTCCGGCTTCCTGGGCCGTTGTTTAGCCCTGACCCTAGACGGTGGTGGACCTGCCGGAATTGTGCCTCGAGCCTGAGGCAACTCCGGCTCGACGACTAGGCCGCTCGATGGATGGACGGGTACTCCATCCAGCCCGTCCTCCTCAATCACCACCGCATCTCAGTCCTCCTGCCTCCGCCGTCTCTCCTCCACCTCATCTTTCACGGCCTGGTCCACGGCCGCGGTGATACCATTGAGGAGCTCGAGCGTCTGGGGCTCGTTGATCCCACTTTGGATGAGACAAGCCACCAACTGCTCCAGCTGTTCACTGTCGAACTGGATCAGCATCTAAACAAACAGATACCAATTTTCAGGGTCATTACAATCTCAGAGTAAATTCCATTAGCTTAACTTAACTACCTACCGCTTTGTCATACCTCGCGGTCGACCTCTACCACGTTTAACTTGTCCACGGTGACTTACATTAGAGACAACATTCGCTCGGTTTCGTGGTATCGCAACGACTCTAGCATGTTTGCGCAGCCTACCTCTACCTCGTTTAATAGGGAAAGCGTTTTCGGTCGGATTATCGTCATGTTCTTCGCATGGAATATTGCTCGCTTGCGTCTCGCCGTTCGAGACGTCTTCGCTCGCAGGAACCGTATTATCAGGGTCCTCTTCCAGCGTAGGTTGACCAATCTCGATGTCGTCTACTTCTCCGTACTCATCCCCGTGATCTTCGGATAAGTACGGTTTCAGATACTGTACGTGACATTTCTCTTCGTTACCTCGGGCATCTTGTATCTTGACGGTGTTTGGGCCGTAGCTTTAAACTACCAAATATGGGCCAACGTATTTCGGGGCTAACTTGGCCGAAATACCTTGAGCACTGGATGAAAGGACTCGATTCTACTTCTACACTAGGTTTCCAACTTCAAAAGATGCAGCTCTTCACCCGGCATTGTAGTAACCGGCTTGCTTTTCATGAGCTTTACTCGCATTGGCCGATGCTTTCTTGTAAAGCTCAGGTAATCTAGACAGCCGATCACTCCACTCAATCATACATTGGTATTCCACACGTTGTTGAACAAGCTCGTCTTGCGCTTTACGAGCTGTACCGGGTGGCTCGGGTTGCCGGCCATAGTTTAACATGGCCGGGCTTTATCCTGTTGAACTTTGTATCGCTGTATTTAGAGCCAATACTAAGTCGGAGAGTTTCTCATCCCATGTGTTGTGCTTTTCTGTGATATAGGACGCGATCATTGTCTTCAACGTCCTATTAGCACGTTCAACAGGATTAGCCTGAGCATGGTAAGGAGGAATCGTCGTATGTAAAATTCCTCGTTCCATTAAGTAGTCATCCACGAGTTTATTTTTAAACTCAGTTCCGATGTCTGACAGAAACACCTCTGGGATACCATAACCTGTGATGTCTCGTTCATGCAACTCTTATACGATGGTCCTAGCATTAGCTTTCCGAATCGGGACCGCCTCGATCCAGCGCGTAAACAAATCCTGAAAGACCAATATGTATTCGTATCCATGCGTTGACCGTGGAAGTGGACCAGTAACGTCACCTGCTACAACTTGCCATGGTTTCTCTATCACTCGTCTCCCCATTTAACCCACGGGAGGACGTTGTTCCACCTTACACTGTTGGCAGACTTGACATTTGCGTACATATTCTCCGGCTTCGGCGTAGTAACGCGGCCAATAATACATTTTAGACACTTTAGCAAATGTCTTTTCCCTACCTAAGTGTCCAGCAATCGGATCGTCATGACACTCACGGAGTATGGCTTGCCTATGCTTCTCTGGTACAACTAGTTACCAAGCGTCTTTATCCTCCATCACGTCATCTATCTCGTTATCGACGCGATACGAATACAAATTGTTTCCTATTATCTTCTATTCCGGAAAATCTCTAGGTCGTTCTGTTACGTCTTTCAGCCATGAAAGGTACCAAAGATCTTTCGTATTTTGACCCCAAGAAATTGAAGCGATGGTCGGCTCGTCTTCCTCATACATGCGGGAAAGTGCATCAGGGACATAGTTTAGAGCTCCTTTCCTGTACTCAATTGTAAAATTATGAGACTGGAGTTCTAATGCCCACCTGGCGTGTCGTCTCGTTGGATTGTGTATATTGCACAGCCAACGAAGACTACTGTGATCGGTTATAACCTTAAAGTGGTAACCCTCAATATATTGTCGAAACTTTCCAATCGCCCATACTACGGCCAAGCATTCCCGTTCTGAGACGCTATAGTTGTGTTCTGCTGGCGAGAGTACTCTACTGGCAAACTCCAGGACTCTCTCTACTCCATCAACGACCTGTGTTAGCACTGCACCGATACCGGTGTCACTAGCATCTGTTTGAATGGTATAATCGCCATTCTCGTCAGGAGTCTGTAGAACGAGTGCAGTCATCAATAGCGCTTTGAGTCGCTGAAATGCACTTTCTTGCTCTTGTAGCCATTCGTACTTATGGTCTTTCTTTGTAAGACGAGCTAACGGCTCCGCTATCGTAGCATAGTCGGGTATAAATCGTCTGTACCAAGATGCCATCCCGAGGAATCGTCTCAGCTGCTTGAGATTTCGGGGAGCCGGATATTCCTGAATCGGCTCCGTCTTAGCAGGATCAGGTATATCCCGTCGCGATTGACTCGTACACCCAAGTATCTTACTTCGGGTTGACAAAAAACACATTTTTCTCGGTTTACCGATAAACCGGCTTCAGTCAAACGAGTCAACACGTCCTTTAGCAACAGTTTGTGCTCTTCGAAGGTCTCCGTCACGACAATGATATCGTCGAGATAAGAGTAAGCATTCGGTTCAGAATGGTTGTAGAAGTATTTGGTGATATGCGCGTCACCAGCGCGTCTCATCTTCTGGACTATAAACTCGCTGGTTCGGTTCCGGAGTAATTTTTAAAATCTTACTCGTGACCGGATCCGTCTTAACTTCTTTGGGGTCATTTATCGTCAGATCTTCTTAACGTCTCTCTGCAGCTTGACTGCCTCGATATTTGAGGATTAATACCGCTTCTCTGGGGACTCCCTCAACCTCGGGACCGGCTGTCCCCTCTAGCTGCTTCCCCGTGCGTTTTTTGCACAATCAGGACACGTCCTAATCGTATAGCCCAATTTGCCACAAGTATTGCAGGCTATAGGCTTGGGGACAACGTTTTTCCGCTTCTCCTTATCTCCGGCATTAGACTTCTCGTCGTTTCTTGATGCATGATCATTCGATGACTGTCGATCGGGACTCTTACGACTACCTTTCCTCTGTCCCCACTTGAAACGAGGAGGTGATCTGTGGGTCTTCTTGCTTTGAGAGACATCATTGTTGCCTCTCACCCCAGCTGTATGGCAACTCGTTTTCACGGATTTTAACGTCTCCTCAAGAATCTCTGTGAACCGTTCCAAAAGATCCGGTTGGGTCGGTTCACTCGTTTCCTTGGCTACGCTTGCTACCTTGGGTTTAGCGTTCGGCCGCTTGTTATTCCTCGACTTATATGCCAATTCAGGCAGCATCAAGTCTTCTTCTGCGGGAGGCGGCCGATATAGCTTTTCTCACTCGAGTGTTTGCTCGGCGTCCAACGCCAATTGCAAGAAACTCTCGATCGACCGAGCTTCAACTCTCTTAAATAGCCCTTGAAGCTGAGGTAGCATATTGCGGTACAGATGATCTAAACTGGCACCGCTCATCAGGAATAGGCTTGAGCTTACGCATTATCGCAATCGAGCAGGTAATGTAATCTCTTACCGGCTCATCTTCGCCTTGCGTGCGAGCGTTAGACTCCTCGATGAGCCGTTGTTGATAACTCTGGCCGATCCCGTACCACATCTTGGAATATCTTACATAATATTGCCATGAGTGCCATCTATCCTTCACGTTCCGATACCACGTAGCCGCATTATCGGTGAGAAGCTCTGACAAGGACGGTAACACCTCGTCCTCGCTGAGGCGAGTTGGCGAGTATTTTACAATCCTCTACACGCGCAAGAAATGCTTCAATACTCTGGCTTTTGTCTCCAGAGAATCGAACTCCCCACTTACGAACAATTGCGCCGACATCGCGCACTGTCCCGGCCGATCTAGTTGTAGATTGGCCGGTTACGTTTGAGTCCATCCGACTAGGGTAGGGAGAGCTAGAATATGGAGGCTGACCTTGTCTCCATATCTCACCTCTCCCCAAAGCTCTTCTAGCAGGTGCTTGAGGCGCTTGTGAACCATTGCACTCTGCCTGCACTTGTCGTGGTCTTTCGTCCGTATCGTCCAGTGTATGACACGTATACATATCCTGGAATCGGACATGTTGATTCGGCTCCCGATTTCTGTTGGCGGTCGTTCTCTGTGTACTATCACGGGCGTAGAAGTCCATTTTGAAAGCACACACTTGAGCCTCCAAATCTTTCATCCGTGCTGACATGATGGCCTGTTGCTTCAACTGCTCTGTCAACATCGCAGTAAATGTTGCTGGTATCTCGAACTGTGCGCCATCTGTAGACACTAGCGTGATCCACTCTTCTTTATTAGCTTCTTGGCTGGAGGCTTTGGATTGTTGATCCTCTGCATGCTGATCTACCTCAGTATCTGCATCTGTCTCTTGCCCTTCTACATCTGGAACGTCCAGTGCAAGAGTCTGTTGGACTCCACAACAGCTGGATCAGAATCCGGATCAGGTAGTGCCGGATTCTGGGCAAACATAGCCTCGAACCAATCCGACCTCCGCCTATTTCGATCCCCCTACAGATTCGTTTCTTCCGCAAAATCCTGAGCCGTATAATTACCCATTAACCACCCACATTTTATAATTAACCATTAAAAAAATAAAAAATTTTATAATTTTGACAACTATTTAACAAAATAAATGAAATTTTACCTTCATTTTAAATTTGTTATACGCGTTTCAGTCTAATTTATTTTAAAATATTGTACCCGATTTTCAACGAAACCAAAAAAAAAATTTTGTACAATAAATAAATCAAACGAAATATTATACAATAAAAAAATTTTCAATCCGATAAAATGAGAAAAAAACGGATTATCCTCAGCTCTCGGTCACCAGCGTACGTAAATATACTTAAAAATAAATAAATTCATCAACAAGTTAATAAATAGATTAATAAATGAATCAATAAATAAATTAATAAATAAATATATTCCTACCTAACTATGTAGAATGTCTAACGCAGTGACCTCTTACAATCGCGTGTTACATGAAAAGAATCAAATACAATTTTTATTATGACGCGAGAGCCGATACGCGTAGTCAAAACTATAATTTAAGCAAATTTCAAAAATCACACCCTTGCACAGGTGTTAACAATTTTTATTAAATCGGAAAAATTACTTTCGCTAATTTTCCGACTAACCTATACGAAATCAGGGACACGTGTTTTTAAATCGCGGACCTCAAACAATTCTATCTCATGTAAATAAATAAATCTGAAATTATTATAATTTACGTGTGTCAACAATTATCAAAGAGAAATTTTATTCCTGTCGATTTCGGATTTCTTCCTCACAGAAACAAAAAAAAACGAAGAATATCCGATAAAATTATCTAAATTACTGTCAAACACAATAATTTATTAATTGAAATTAATTGTAATTCAATTAATCCAATTGTCGACTATAATTAATACATTAATCAACGTAACTATCGTATTAATCACCAAACACACGTAAATCAACCGATCATACGTATAAATAACTTAATTCCGGTCCGTTCCTATTCCCTTATTATGCGCCGTGTACGCGCAATCAACTATCCTAACGTCTAGAGACTTTATTCTTCACTTAGTTGGGCGCGATGTAACGATGTGCTTGCCTAGTAGCAGTGCACCCAGAAGTGGCTCCCAACGCGCGCGAAATTAAAAAATGGGCAATTTTGTTAAAAAAAATAATTTAAATAATTATTTTTAATGGTTGATAAATAAAAGAAAATTATTGCCGTAAAAGTTATTAGGCCGAAAATAATTAATTAATTGTAAAATAGTGGAAATGAAAGAAAAATGATTCGGCCGAATTGTTTTATAATATTTGTATTGACGTGGGCTTGAACAATAAACAATGATATTTGTAAATAATATGATTAACGCAATCAATAATTCAATTATTTTGCAATATTTTGGCATCGTAATTAATAAAATAAAAATTATATTGCGTGAAATAATTTGTCGGAGTGCTGTTTTACCCAATAACCTAAAACTGCGCAGCGTTTACCGACAGCGCGTCGGCCGGGACTAACCGCAAGATAAATCGCACATGCTGTGAAGAGGGCGACACGCGATTCAGTTTTACTTATATCGGCGATTAAAAAATTTTTTTGATTGTGCGTATACTTTTATATTTTAATTAAAAGCTAAATTAGATTGAAAGTCTTGTTAAATATTTATTTTTTGAATTATTAAAATTCATAATTTTGTTGCTTATCAAAATAAATTAATTAATTTTAGTATTTATTCATTAATTTTTCAAATATTTATAGAAATATGTGTATGCTACAAATAATAATTTAAAGTGTTGATGTAAACGTATCAAAATTTGCAATTCTTTAAATTCAATTAATGTAAACAATTATAAGTATGTAAATGAAAATAATAATTGTGTAGAAGTAGGTATACTTTACTGTTGAACTATTAATTAAAATGATACTCGCTAAAAATATATATTCACAGATTCGCGACTTTTTACTTAAATGCCATGCTTTCTTCCAGGAAAGTTGCTTTGTTGCATTATCAATTTTGGACTGCATTATTTATAATTCGGCACTCCGCATGGAAAGCGCGACTATTTTAGGTGTATATATATAATATACGATAACAAGTGCTGGTAAAAATTCGCTTCGCGACATATAGGGCGAAGATTGAGGCCCGAGTCGAGAATCATATTTCACAGTAGAACAATATTTTATGTCGTAGTGGGTATAAATGTAAAATTCGTTTGAAAAATTTTATACGGCGTAAAAATGCATTTAAAATAAATTATTTTTCTGCACCATTATTGTAGTGCACTATAAGTGGTAAGCACATTAGAGTCGACTAAGGTAATCTTTAGCAAGGAAAAAATACACCCTTATAAATGCCTTTTCCGATGCGATAAGAATCGAAAAAGTAAACAATACTTGTTATGATATTTTTAATTTAAATATTACAATACTTATTGTTATGAAATAGGAAGAAAATCAAATTGCACGTTGAATAAAAATTCTTTATACTGATAACCGATGGAACTTTAAATATAATATTTTCCTTTTCGAAACTATCGTGAGTGAGAGTTGTTAATTTATTCTATTACTGTGAGATGTATAAATTAATTTCTTTTGTTAAGTAATATTATCTCTGTAACGTACAAGCCTAGCGATATATACACGGTTATGCGCGATTTTGGAGTGCACGATTATACATTTGTGTGTATGGAAAGGTCTGTAAGGGGTATTATATATTGTTCAATTTTATTTTCAACGTTTATTTTCTCGCAGTAAAATTGTTTTCACCATTCTCTTAAAAGGTTGTAAGAAGGTAAGTAAAATGATTATATATTGTTTGCGAGTGTAATTAAATTAATCAAAGTACGAGGTCTTTCTAAAGTTTAGTAATGCATCCTTGTAGAAGAAGATTTGTAATCGTAAAATTTTTCGAGTTGCTAAAAACATTTTACAAGTATATGTATTGTGTATATGTAATCACGTGTCTTTAGAAAATATTCGTATGGATGTGTGTGTGTACGTGCGTATATTTGAATTTTTGAATCTACTCTGTCAGTATCCCTCGGCTTGGACATACAGTTTTCTTTTTCTAAATTTTCAAGTTTTCAAACAGCTCTTTGCTCTTGATTCGAGTATTCCAAATTATCTCCATTAGTTCTTAAGTAATAAAAAAAATATTTTTCTTTTAATTTGCTATATCTCTTGACTAAAACTGATTAGTCAAATAGGCTGACAAAAATCGTGGTAATAAAGGACAGTTCTACTCCTAAGACATAATCATAAGTAGAATATAATTTTTGTCCTATTAGCGCATTGAACTATTGTTTTTTTAAACAATATTTTGCGTATCTCACGCGATACTGCAATTCTCTCAACTTCTGAAATATGCCGATATATGCAGTAAGAATTACAAACGCTTTAGGAGTAAAAAGACTTCAATCCGCTTCAAATTTTCGGAAAACGTATAGGTTTTAAGTTAAGATCGAGGCCAATTGTGTATCAGCTCAAAAGTTTATAATTACCGCAGCTATTGAACATTATGTACTTTTATGGACTTTTTGATTGCTCAAACTTCTGCAACTAATTAGTCAAATTTTTCCAATACTTTTCTCATGGAGCAGGCTCTTCAGTAAAAAATGAATAATAAAAGAAGCATCTTTAAAAACAATATACTTACTAGTATTGTCGTGCCTTTAAAACACGGATAATTAATTTATAAACGATTATAACTCAATTAATTTTTGTAAATAAATAAATAAATAGTATATTTCGTAACAAGTGCGGAAAAAGTTACTGCCGCGTGTGGTAAAAAAGCACGTGATTCGGCGGAGCCGTCTTCAAGCTTAAACATTATTGTACCAATTTTTCAAGAGCTTTCATGAGGATTAAATCATCGGATTTTAAGATTAGATCATTCATTCTGTTAGTTTTTTCGATTTACAGAATGTTCGATTACAGATTCTTTTATTATAGTTTTCTACATTTTTCAGAATTGTTGATCAACCATTGAGATATAAGCAAGTAAAAAAACGTTTCAAATACGGTATAGTCGTGTTAAATAATTGATAATTATTTATCAGATCATTGATTTTCATCCTTTCAGTATTTTTTAAAAATTAGAATATTCCTTTTTAGTAAAGAAAAAAAATAAGGGTGCTTGGTGCACGATTACGCCAGTTTTTCTTCATCAAATCGAATGGAATCTAATCACTCGCATTTTTTTTGTTTTCACAAGTACTAAAACTTAAGTGGAATACATTTTTGAAAAACGTCTCCCAGTCGAAAAAAAAGTGAAAATTTAACTAAAAAATTTACTTAAAAATTTAGTTAAAAAGGTAGCTATTATCAGTTAGATTTTCAATTACAAGGATTCAAATTTTTCAGAATAATATTTAATTAAAAATTTGATTATTATTAGCTATATTTTTAACTGAATATTTAAGTAAATGTTTAGTTGCCCTTAAAACAAAAATGCAGTTGAAAATTCAGTTAATTAAATATTTAATTGAAAATCTAACTATTATTAAGTAAATTTTTAATTATATAATTTGGTTATTATTAGCTATATTTTTAACTGAATATTTAACTAACTATTTAGTTGCACTGAAAACAAAAATATAGTTAAAAATTTAATTAATTCACCGTTTATGAAATTTAATTATTATCGCCGGAATATAAGGCGACGTTATTTTAGCAACATTCCAACGTTATGAAAGTTGCCACGTAGGAAATGTTCGTTGCTCTTCAACGTTACTTAGACGTTGTTTCAACGTTGGTTTCCACCCATCGCGGCAATTTACAAAAATTAGCGGAAATTTCCCACGTTACAGCAACGTTTCTCCAACATTGCATAACAACTTTGGAATGTTGCTAAATTAATGTTGGCACAATGTTTCCACAACGTTGAATGCTGTTAGGAATAGCCGAAGAATATAACTCGAAAATAATTGGAGGTAAACAGTCAAACCGATATTTAAACTTAAATATTTCACATTGATCTACAAAAACAATTGTTCGTTTGTTAGTTAGTTAAGTATTCAGTTAATAATACAGCTAATAATAACCAAATTATATAATTAAAAATTTACTTAATAATAGTTAGATTTTCAATTAAATATTTAATTAACTAAATTTTCAACTGCATTTTTGTTTTAAGGGCAACTAAACATTTACTTAAATATTCAGTTAAAAATATAGCTAATAATAATCAAATTTTTAATTACATATTATTCTGAAAAATTTGAATCCTTGTAATTGAAAATTTAACTGATAATAGCTACCTTTTTAACTAAATTTTTAAGTAAATTTTTTAGTTAAATTTTCACTTATTTTTTTTCGACCGGGCTTTGTCTTTATTTTATACAACAAATAACCTCATTTTTTATAAAAATTAATGAAAAGTTTTTAAAAAATCTGTCCTTTGTTGTAAAAAATAATGACAAAGTAGTTATTCAAAAATGTATTCCACATAAGGTTTAGTACTTCTGAAAACGAAATAAACGCGAGTAATTAGATTTGATTTGACGAAGAAAAACTCGCGCCGCGCAAAGCCTTTTGCGAAAATAAGTTCTCAAGCATAGGCATTTTGCTGGAGCGTACAATTAGTATATATAAAGATTTAAAAGCCCCCTAAATCGAACCTCACAGTAAATACTTTATTGCTAATTTTTATATACATATATATATATAACTTTATATGAAAACTTGTAGCAGCGCGCCAAAAATTAAAAAATTTGTTTCGAATTAACCCAGGTTTGTCCCCTAACAGTACTTATTATCATTGTATAATATTGCGGTTTGGACCAATTGCAAGTTTATTCAGTGTTAAGCATAGAGATAGGCAGCATTTGGCAGAGTCAGGCAGTTTTTGGAAATGTTTCGCAATGTTCGCTATGCATGAATAAATTTCTTTTAATCGATTCAGAGTTGAGCATATTTCATTCAAATGACGAATAATGAATAATAATTCGAATAATAATAATTTATTCGTAAAGTACGAATAATTTCATTCGAATAAACGTATTTATTCAAATGAATTATTATTCATCATTAACTTATTCGTCATTAATTTATTCGTTATTTATCTATTCGTTATTCATTTATTCGTAAATCGGAATATTTTTTCCTTTTTTGTAAAAGGATCCTAAAACTCTGAAAAGTAATGATTTTGCGCTTAACAAATACGCACACATCTGAATTTGTGTATATTCCCCACCTTATCCCTCCTCTCCTCTCGCTCTCAGCCTGTTTAAGGAACATTCTTATGCTTAATTTGTAGCGCAATAGGTATACAGTTGACGCCCGTGCAATAGGACGCATTATGTGCAACAGTGGGTCTAATCTAAAATATTAGTGTTTTTCATTAATTTGTGTCTACATGCACTAAAAATTATCCAAGTAAGTGTAGCTAGTATAATGGTATTCCGGATATAGTACTAAATGCAGTCCTTTGCTTTAATTGAATTAACTAGTTTAAATCACGCATTTTCAGTTTTCATGGCTTTCGATTTTCATACATTTTAGGAATAAAATAATTAACATATAAGCCTGTAATAAAAAATGCACATGTTTGAATAGTTATTTTATTTAACATTATACTTTTTAAGTTGTGTACGTTGAAATATACTGAAATGGATCCTATCTATATTATACTTAAATGAATGTTATTATTTCCATCAAAGTGAGTGAACTTTTATTATTTATCAATGTTTACCTTTTAATCCAGTACTAAGTCCTATTGACCTGTACATACAAATGCTTGTTATTTAATAAACCGTAAAATTATTTTGAAGTTATTTTTAGTTAATTATCATATATATCAAAATTTTTATTTTTCAATATATATATATATATATATATGGGTGGTTCTCTGTGACATCGAAGATGAGAAAAATAAATATTGCTATAACTGTGGGAATATGTTTTAGAGGTATCCAGTAGTACTCCTGAATTTTTTCAGATTTTTTCTGGGCCATTATTTTAAGTTACAGAGAGTCAAAGTTGACATTTTAGCACTTTTTTGCATTATATGCCCATTTTCATGAATTTTTAGCTCCCAGGGGATGCATTTTTCACTAAAAACATAACTATGACTTTTTTTGTGAAATTTTCCGAACTTTTCATTAAAAATACTTTTATAGACATAAATGTATGCTGTCACACTCTTGTAAGCCATTTAAACCTTAACCCTTAATTTTTTATTGGATTATAACTGGCGAGAGAGATATTGTGGGAAATCGTCAAATTTACCATTACTGGTAAATTACCGACGATATTGAAATAATTTGAGATTTTTTTTGTTAATAATTATTTGTGCTTGCAGAAGCAATTGTATAGAGTCTTGGTGTGTGTGAGTCACAAGACACTATTATAAACATTGATTATTTAGACTTGTGAGCAAGTTAAATAATTAATTTTAATTTGGTGCAAGTGTTAAGTGTGTGATTTGCCACAACTTTAACCAACAAAATTTAATTATTTTGTCCTTCTTAGGACGAAATAAATTTCGTTTAAGGAAAATCTTTTGGATTTTGATTAAGTGAATTAATTTTGTTGGTACACTAGTCGGTGCATTTTTACAATTTATTGTAATTAAGCCGACTCCAAATTTTTTTGTACTCGTTGGGAGTAATAATTATTTTATTGTGATGAGTCCAATAAAATAATTTCCAATTGAAAATTGGATACTTCCGAAGTATTTGAAACACTAGGGATTTCATCTGAAATCCCGGTTGAGAGTACTTCTCCCGACGTAACACGTCGGCTGCTGCTGGTCAAAAAAATAATGGCCAGCAGCTATGAAGCCCGAATGGCCCAGCTTATGAGTGAATCACGCATAGCTAGGGATATTCGTCGGGAAACGAAGAAGCTTTCGATTGAGGCAGTGTATGCCCAATTGGAACATCTAAGTTTAAACGCAAATGGCGAAGAGGCGGAGTGCCGCGAACGCCTTTTGCGTCACCGGATAAGATGTGTAGACATTAATCTGGAAATACCATGGTTCCCTGAATACGATGAGAATGTAAGGGCAGAGCCTGCACATAAACCTCTAGTATGTCAGGAACTTTGGGAAATTAGGAAACCTCGTTCCAGGAAAGGGAGTGTGGTCCCATCAGGAACGGAAGTTTCCTGCGAGTCCGAAATGTCGGATCGCGAAAGGGTTGCTAGTGACAGAGCACCAATTCCTGAAGAAGATGGAACTCTGTCACCAAGTGGTCAGTATAGAAACTCGCCAATGAGTACTGCACACAGCCCGAGGTTGGCATCAACAGGTGCTATACCTAAACGGTTTGGTGAGGTACTGGGAGCAAACATGACCACGACTGCAATCCCTTATGTTCTTGTTTCGGTGGCTGCAACTTCGTGCACAACCACTACGTCGACGGTTACGACCGTGACGACTGCTCAACTCGGAGGTTTTTATGCACCCGCACATTACCTCCCAATTGAAGAGCAGAGAAACAGCGAACATCTTGGCACTAGAGAGAATGAAGTGCCAACACAACATTTTGGCTTGGGTTCGCAGACGGAAGCCGACCGTCGTACGTCACGAGGATACAACTCTAGACAATACGACAACAGGCAACCCGAGGCTAATACAACCGAACGCCAATTTGATGATAATAGGAATGGATATGACCTTCCTAATGACGTCAGTGTTCACTCTTACGAAAACCGAGATTTGAACAGAGACGTCGTGAGACCTCTTCTAAGACTTGTGAGGGACAAGATAGAAGAGAGAGGCGTGAGTACACGACTCCAAACAGAAATTCACGACACCATCGTTCTGTGAGTAGAACCTCAAGCAACGATGAACGTCGCGAAAGCTGTACGGAGAGACGTACTCATAAACGTCAGTCCAACCGTAAACTCGACGACCGAGCACAGCCGGAAATTCCGGAGCAAGGTCACATAGAGAGGTCGGACAGACGTAGAGAAACGCCTCCAGAGAAACGTGCGGTGGCCACTTACGATCAGAGTACTCAGACGGATTCGTCCGATGGGTATCAGTCTGATCGCGAACCTGCTCGTAGGAGATCCGATTCTCGTAGGGCGGCTGAAGGCCGACAAGAGAGTAGGAATCCTTCTACCAGCAGGCGTAGGAGTTCCCGGACGGATAATAGAGATGACCGTCGAGAAAGAGAGTCCTACGAAGCCAGGCCAAGGTATCTTGAAGACGATAACCGAACGCACGATCGGACAGGGTGCGCACGAGAGCTGCGTATCTGGAACATGTCCTTTGATGGTGAGACCAAAAAGGACGCGGAAGAGTTTCTGAACCGTTTGCACGATTTCAGAAATGACAACGAGTTCTCAGATCGCAGGATGTTCAGTGCCCTGCCCAATGTGTTCTCAAAATCAGCACTGTTCTGGTATAGAACAGTTCAGCCATCTCTTCGAGATTGGCGTGATTTTGAGATCGAGTTCCTAAATGAGTATGGCCGTATAATAAATGACGAAGATTTACTCATAGAACTTCGATCAAGAACACAAAATGAGGGAGAAAAGGCTACGATGTTCTTGAATTGTTTCAAAGCGATCGTAAATAAGTTTAAATGCCCTCCCTCATTAGAACAACAAGTGAAGATGGCCTACTCGCAGATGAGGCCAGATTACCGTAGGCACATACCAGTACGACAAATCAGGAATTTCTCTGATTTGACAAGCTACGGTAAGGAGTACGAGCAGCATTTAACATGGGACACGAAATTTTCCAGTTCCAACGTTAAGCGCGAGAAGCTCGTACCAGAAGCTTTTCCGAAACAGAGAGGTGCAGCACGAGTTTCGGGTAAAGTGGCGACTGTTACCGAAATGAGTAAGGATGAGTCTTCTCATTCGGATAAACAGTCGTCTAAGAAAACTATTAAGAAGAAGAGCAAGAAAAGTGCGAAAAACTGGCCAAACTCTTCTTCAAGCGAATACGAAGCAGCCGCTGTGTACGGTACTTCCAACGTCGCTAATAGTTTTCAGAAACGATACGGCAAGTCGAATAATGGAGTGAGTGCCCCCAATTCGAAATCCGTATAGTACGTGCCTGTTTCTCAACAGTCACCTGGGCAACAAAAACAGAGCTCGGGCAAAAAAGAAAGACGTGTTTTGACGAATTCTCAACTGCCCCAGCAAAATGTTTTTGTCCCACAAATGGCACAAAACCTGGTGAGGTATGTGCAACCACAGGCGACGGCAGTAAATCCAACGAACCTGAGTACCAACTTTGTCGGCGTGTGTTTCACATGCCAAAATTTCGGTCATAGGTCGTCGGATTGCCCGAGCCGAACATGCTACCGATGCGGAAACATTGGGCACTCCGCTGAGCAGTGCTCTACTGAATTGGTAGCAAAGGAGTGCCAGCTGTGTGGAACTAGTGGCGTTACACTCCAAACATGTCCTAACTGCGTCAGATTCCTCCAAAACGTGGCAAACCTGAACGCAGGGCACCCGAGCTGCCCCGGGCGCCCTGCACTGCAGTAAGTAAACCGCATGGTTTACTAGGGCAAGTGTTTAAGGTTGGAGAACCCTCTAAACTCTTTAAGAAGTCTAGCAAATCATCTGCTGACTTCTCTAACGTCCTTAACGGAGATCAAATTCCCTCTCAGACCGAAGTTGGTGTTGAAAGTAAGTCTGAGTGTAAGGATCCTAAACGTTCTGGGGATTCGACAGATGGAAAAGTTCTTAGAACACAACCTGTCAATCCCACCCGAGCTTTGCAAGGTAAAACAGAACAAGGAACCTTATTAGACCAACAAAAGCGTGAGGCTAAAGATTCGTCTAAGGAACTCCAAAGGCAAATATACTCTGATAGCAGAGATATTATTGGTGAAGAAAGCGTAAAGAGATCGTTATCTCAGCCGCTTAGCACCATCGGAGTGAACGACCTTGGTTGTTGCTCATCGTCACCCCGTTGTGACACACCTAGTAAAGAGGACAAGACGCCCTTGGTGGAGAAGGAAATTGTCCTCAACAACGAGCCCTTGGTGGAGAAGGTAGTTGTCGATGGTGTGCATAACATGAACCGTACAAACTCGTTGCCGAGAAGTACAGTTCGGGGGGGGGGGGGCAGATGCCGTACCAAGTACGTCTAAAATGACGCACACGGCATCGACTCCTAACGACGATAGTCAAACCGATCAGATAATTGCTGGAATCCAATCGGATAACCGGCTATTCTTTTTGGTACGACTCGGTGGAAAGGACTTTAAAGCACTTTTCGATCCTGGCGCCATGATCTCTCTTATACGATCAGATGTTGTCGAACAATACAAGTTTAAATGGAGACCTGTCAAGGTTATCCTGAAAGGTGTGGCTGGACCAGCACTTAAAGTTCTTGGCCTAATCGACATTCTATTGTGTGTAGAAGGCCTTGATGGCAATATCCAACTGAGAATTGTAGAGAATATTGAGCATTCCATCATTCTCGGTATGGATTTTCTACAACATTGGAATATGGAAGTCAAATTAGGCGAAGCTATTTGGCGTATTGGCGAGAGTGATTGGAGACACTTCGTCAGAGATACAGCTCATGACATCGATTCGAGGATTTCCGCTGAATGTGCTGGTATAATTGAGATACAGGACGATCAGCGGAAACAAGTCAAAGAGTTAGTTGAAAGCCTACTCTTGACGTAAACGGAGCACCATATAGAGGTTGAGCCTGGTGCAAGACCGGTTCGTCATAAGCCAAGACGTATGTCTCCCAAGGTCCTCGAATTTGCCCAGAGTGAGGTCAAAAAGATGTTTGACAAGGGCATTATTGAACTGAGTGCGAGTGATTGGTCAGCTGCTCCGGTCATCGTCCGCAAGGACGAAGGAAGTTATCGCTTCTGTATCGATTTTCGAGACCTTAATGCAGTCACAAAACGTGATTCTTATCCAATTCCTAATATGGATATCATATTGGATAAGCTGCGTAATGCAAGGTATATATCGAAAATTGATCTTAAGAAAGCGTACTTCCAAATATTAATGGCCGAGGCGAGCCGGCATTATACTGCATTTGCTGTACCAGGGTCGGGGCTGTGGCAGTTCACGAGAATGCCTTTTGGCCTCATGAATGCTCCTATGACCTTTGCACGGCTTATAGATGCAATTTTCGGGCCTAAGGTGGAATCTCATGTGATTGGTTATTTAGACGACTTGATCGTCATTACCGAAACTTTTGAGGACCACCTAAAATGGCTCAAATACGTACTAAGGACGTTGAATGACGCTGGACTCGAAGTGAATCGAGAGAAGTGTGAGTTTTGTTGCTCCAGCGTAACGTTCCTTGGGTACAAATTGGACGCGGACGGCTTGAGGCCTGACGAGGAACGAGTCGCCCCAGTCCTTAATTACCCTACTCCTCGTAATGTCAAACAGCTGAGATCCTTTCTCGGGATGGTAGGCTGGTACTTTCGATTCATTAATCGCGAAGCTGATATTAAAGCTCCCCTTACCAAGTTGCTGCGTAAAGACCAGGCTTGGGATTGGGGCGAGGAACAGGAGGAGGCGTTCTGTCAGCTTAGAGTTGCGTTAGCTGAAGCGCCTGTACTAGCCCGTCCAGTCTTTTCTAAGCCATTTACCGTCCAAAGTGACGCTAGTGACTTAGCAATAGGTGCGGTGTTGACGCAACTGGACGACGAGGGTTTCGAGCATCCGATTGTCTACGTCAGCCGATTATTAAATCGCGCTGAACGTAATTACATGACAACGGAAAAAGAATGCTTGGCTCTCATATGGGTTATTAAGAGATTGAGACCATACATTAAGGCCTATCGATTTACGGCTGTGACCGACCATAGTGCTCTCATATGGCTTAAAAATCTCAAGGAGCCGTCGGGTAGGTTGGCACGATGGATACTTGAAATGCAGCAATGGGACTTTAAAATAGTGCATAAGAAAGGAGCCTTGCACTATGTCCCAGACGCGTTTTCTCGTGCCATCAACCCAGACCCCGACGAAGAAGAGATTGCCTCGTTCGAAGTAATTACAGACCCATGGTATATCGCTAGATTAAACGATGTACGCTCATGCCCTCAAAGATTTCCGGAGTGAAAAATTGAGGATGGTATGCTATATCGTTTTACAAGCGGTAAAGTCCCGGAGTCTATATCAGAACGAGAGGAAGGCTGGCGTCTTGTGCTACCCTTAGAGCAGAGGAACCAAGTTCTAGTAGATTCTTATTTCCACCCAGCTATGGGTCACATGGGAATTGAAAAAACTTACGAACGCGTTGCAAGAGATTACTATTGGCCAGGTATCTACCACGATACCCACCAATTTGTCTTACGGTGTCTGATATGTCAGAACTATAAGACGTTTCAAGCAGGTCCTCCAGGCTTATGATTTAAATTGGCCGTACACTTTCCTAAGGTGCGTAAGGCATGTCTGCTAAACTGGCACCAAAGTATGACAGACCCTTTGATGTTAAAGAAGTACTATCTCCAGTAGTTCTGAGACTAGAAGGGTCTGGTCGGCAACGGACCGAGGTACACATATCCGATGTGAAGAGATATGTACCACCTCTGGTTGCCATGTAAAGCGGTAGGGAAAACGTATCGGCGTACGTGAGAACAGTCAGTGAAGGCTAGGCCTGGTGACTGTCTGCCACGTCAATATCATCCGAAGCACGAAGAATCATTGAAGCAGCCTCCAATTGAAGAAAAGAAGAAAAGCGTACAGCGCGCAGTCGTGGATAGATTGTGCCTTTCTTTCGACTCGGCCTTCCCGAGGGAAGTGGAGTCTAGGGGGGGGGGGCTTTGTGATGGAAATCGTCACACAATCTATTCACGACGAATAGAATATTTAAAATTGTCGAATTGTAAGTCGTCGGAGCCTTTCGTATGTCAAGGCCAACCGACGACACTTGTTTATTTTCCTACAAGTGTACAATTACGCGCGCAATAGTACGTAGGGATGAGAGCGCGAGAGTGTGTGTGTGTTTCCCACTCTCATCCCTTTTTCGAAAATTAGGCGATTGCCTAAGTTAGTACGTCCCGATCCGCCGCTCGAGGCGGACAAACTTATCCAGACCGATCGAAAGTTTTCCGGCTAAGAAAAGGCGCGTGAGGCGCAAAGCCGTCGGAACCCGAAACATCCTCGTGAGTGAGCCGCGAGTGTATCGGTGTGTGTTAAGGACGGGAAGTGTTGGTGTGAGTGCGGACGCGGATCGCGAGGTACTCGCCGCGGCTCAGGGCCGCCTTCCACCACCGCAGCCGACGTCGTCTTCCGTTGCCCAGGAGGACAAAAAGGGACACGGATCGGCTGGGCCATCCACGGGGCGAATCCCGGTAAGTGTATATTATACTACCGCGCGTCCCCCCCCCCTTCCCGAGTGTTTAAGTGTGTGAGCTCGGGAGTGTATTCGGGTACGCCGGTACCCGAATAGCGGAGATCGGGGTAAAGTCAACCGCAGGCGAGGATCTCGATCCGGTTGACTCCCGATACTTCCGCCCGCGCGAAACAACCTTTGTTGCGGCACACGGCCTGGATGGCCTTTTGTTAAAATAATTAACTAAAATAAATATTTATATTATTTCATTTTAATTATTGTGTATTCATTGTGTTCTCCCCGCTCCCGCCGACATTCCTAATTTAATATAAATCGTGTCGAGGCAAGGAGGATCGCCCGAATCCTCCATACCGTACGTTCCAGCGAACTCGCGTTCCTGGCGACAGCCGCAGTTCGGATCAATAAATAAATAATTGTGTGCGCGGTATTGGGCAACGCGGCCCAACGGTTTTTATTAATTACATTAATTAATTAATTGAATCGGGTACGCGAATACCACGTCACACGTTACATTCTCAAAACTTGTCTGGGAGTAGCTGCCAAAGGGTATTTGTGATGGTGTGTGATGTTACGGGTTTATATAGGGGTTTCAGGGATAAGGGTAACTAGGAATTTCGTAGGCTTGATTTGGTGTATATAACTGGGGTCTGGGATTTGTCTGTGGGTTGGCTGTCGTGTTCTCTCTTGTTCATTAGTTAGTCTTCCGTCTTGTTCCTGTATCCTGGGCTCATTTTCCCATCAAACCGTCCTTGTATGGTTTGAATTATCCGGGTTCCTTTGTCTGCTTGTTATGTTCCCACTTCCCTGTTCATTTGATTGCTGGGTTACCAGTCTAAATGCCGAAAGTTGTACCGTACAGCTTGATATCGGTACAAATGTGGTCGAGGAACACGTTCCCAGTCGATCTCTTGGATTTATAAACGGGTTATTTGACCGTTGTTCCCCTGTTGTATAAGATGTTGCCATTGTCTGTATCGGGTAGTACGAAGTTGAATTTATCCCGAGTGTTGTGCTTCCCAGGCGGAAATGAAAAAAATTGTAAAAAATTAATAAAAATTAACCCCTTAACTGGCAACACTTTTCTGACTTTTCCTGCCAAAACTCGCAGCCGCAACTCATACTTCTAGATGTACGTGAATATGTTTTCTCGGGGTTGTCGAACCCGCTGAATCCATTTCCATAGTTATTTTTAACCAACAACCCACCCAAAAGGTTCAAAATAGGGGTTGAAGGGGGTAAATTTTGATTGTTTTTTTTTCCTTGAATTTTAAGCTTTTTACGGCCAGTTATTTTTTTTTTCGTCATATCGACATTGGTTGGGATTGAAAATAAGAGGTTAAAAGAGGGAGTTAAAATAAATTTGTTTTTATAAAATATAAATTTGTTTTGTTTTTTTTTTAATTGTAAAGTATATGTAAAATATACTATTTATACCTGTTGCTCATGTTTCAGTATTTCACGTATTGCCTATGGTGGCAGTCGCATTTATTTTGCTCTCTAAAATAATTGAGCTATACAGAATGTAAGTCAAAACAAAATGTAATATCGGTGTGTAAGTGTGTCAATTTTCAGTTGCTTGATAATTTATCTCAAAATTGAAATTGATAAATTTTCTAGCACAATCGTGTATTCATGATTTTCGTTTATTTTATCAATTACAATAAATATATTTTCGTTTCCAGAAGAATGATTTGGAAAAACCATTTTATGATCACAAAAGCCATTTCCTCGCTTCAATCTCTACTTCCTTTCGCTGATTTTGTGGTCAAATGTAGTGTATATGATCCATTGCCAGTTAAGGGGTTAAGAACTTTTATTATTAATATTGTCACACCGCACTGGGGATCAGGGTGCGGGTGTTAAAATTAATATCAATGATAAATTAACAGAGAATTTATTATACGATAGTAATTAAGTACACGGTTGCCAGTCGTGCTCGCGACTAAATATTAACGGCTGCTATTATTAATAATTACGCTTAATTAGTATAAAGTTAATAGGGCTCGTGGTTTGGCTCGGTATAATTTCTCGCACGGCGATATAACTATTGCCCGATCGAATATCCGTTCGATCGACGAAAATGGCGACGCCGACCACGTGTGCGAATACGCGAAAAGGGGATTAGCGGCACACACACCTTACGAGGAGAGGAACACGGGTATAGATAGCACTTTGCACCAACTTTATATCGTAATGCCGTTCTCTCAATTGCACCCGGTGCACACTCTCCGGACTCTATCTCACGTACGGAAAACGGTCGAAAATGTCGCTCAATATCGCCTCGTTACGTCTGCTCACGGCCGAGTTCCCGAGCTCTCTGACCCGTCGTCCTGCGAGAGCGCCGCGCGCATGCGTCGCGACCGTCTCCGCGCAGTGCGAGCGCGGCCTTACAGCGAGAGCGGCTTGATGTTGTTGTTGGCGTTCTGCTATGGTTCGAGTAAGACGACGACGACGACGACGACTGGCGACGACGAGCTGGCGACGACGAGCTGGCGACGACGAGGCTGCTATTTGGTAATTATAATCTCGTTCCTTATTAATTATCGGCTAATAGCTCCATGAGTTTATTTCCAGATGGATGGATGTACGTGTCGCTATCTCCGTCTCTCTCTACTTCGTGGCTTCTTTGCTGCTGAGACGTCTCTTCACGACGTCGGCTCCGGAGGCTGTTCCTCGGGTCTACTGCGCGGCTGCTATAATACGGTAAGGAGTAACTTGACAGGTGCCTTGTTATTTAGTTAGTATATGTGAGCAATGTTTATGCTCACATAACCTCTAACCCTGGCTCCTATACACCTCTACTCCTGTACACAGTCTTGTGTACTCCTATCTGCTCCTTAGTCTTGAAAACATACTCATGATTATGCCTTACAGGTTGATCTCCCTGTACGAGTCTGTTGCTGCTGGGTGGCTCCTTCAGGATTGAGGCTACTACGGATATGCTGTTACAATTGCTGCAACAGCCGTCTTCTTTGTATTTTGGACCTCGACGCCCTATCCATGCTCTTATGCTGCCTTCGCACTCAGCTGATGTCTCCAGGCTCTCCGAGTGCTGTTCGCCCTGCATGCAGCCTCTTGGTGGCTACTGGTTTCCTCGACTCTTGTGTTTGATGGCTCCGCTTCTGCTCTTGGTGTAGCTTGTTCGGCTTAGGGGGGTTATCTTCTTATATAGGTAGCTAGGGATATATGCTCGGTGCTATATTTATTTAATATACGGTTTAGGTAGGTAAATTGGATCATAGGTAGGTAGGAATGTGTGTGTGCTCGCTATGCACCATGACAGGCACACTTGCCTTGTCAAAATATATAATGCCCAGATTCGAGACTGTATAGACTTTTATAAACTATTATAAATTTCTATTACTTTTTATAAATTTTTATTACTTTTTTCTTTTTTATAAACTCGTAAATTTTTTTACCCATGAAAAAAAGTAATAATATTTATAATTTTTTATAATTATAATTTTTTTTATATAATCAATTATTTCTTATACTTTTCATGATAAGTTTTTATTACTTTTTTCTTTTCTGTGAAATTGTAATTTTTTTACCCAGAAAAAAGTAATAACTATTATTAATTTTTTATAATCATTATTTTCTTTATATAATTAATTGTAATTTATACTTTTTATTACAGTATTTTATTACCTTTTATTATTTTTTTTTTTCTTCTTGATTTTGTGCTCTCTTTTTCCTGGCACTTCCTACCGTTTATCCCTGGGGACTTTAACGGTGTTCACCTACCACCTATGTGTGGGTACTTTTTCCCTCCCTTAAAAACCCCACCATCTCGCATTCGCCCGGGGTTATGCCCGTGGATGAGGGAAACCTGTGAAGCAGGGAAAACCTCACCCGAGATGGCCGGTGTATTCGAAACATTCTTTTTGGGTGTCAAAGTCATATTGCGTAGGCCTTGACACCGAAACCGAATGTTTCACACCTCCCGCTCACGTTGTGAAGTGTGAAAAAACACCTAACCCGCCACGAAAGCCAAGCGACCGAGAGCGTCACCCATCCAAGTGCCAACCGCACTCAGTGCTGCTTAACTTCCGTGACCGGCCGAGGTGCGTCTCCGCCACTCCGCCACCGTGTCGGTTCTATTACCTTTTATTATTTTTCTGTGAAATCGCAAGTTTGCACCCATAAATAGTAATAGCTACTAATCATTTTTGAGAATCATTTTTTTTATGTAATAAATTATATCTTCTGATTTTTGTTATAGATATTTACTATTTTTTGATTTTCTAAAAAATTCTAAAATGTTATTGTAGCACTCATACACACTTATACGTACGCGCTCACACACACACATACGCATTAAAATATAATACATATATATATATATATACTATGTACATAACTTAGATGGTACTTTTTTATTTATCTTTTTATTGATCAGTCTTTGGACAACTAACATAAATAGTATTTTTTTATAAAACATTATAAATTATAAAGTTTTTTTTTAAATACACAAACTTAAATCTTGTTAAATGCTACTAAACTTTTATAAAAATAAACTTGAATATTTTGGTACTAATCGAATATTAAATTACAAATCTCTGAAAAATTTTTAGGATTGTTGATCGTTGTTACCATCTTCTAAATTTTGAATAATTTGATCCATTTGCTGTTCTTCATTATTGAAACAACTTACCTGTGTATAATTGTTGTTAACCTTTTGGCTACGGGAAAATTTTAGTACTAAACGACCTTTTATAAAATGCAGAGGTAGAGGCTAAAGGTAGAGTCCCCATCCTGACTGCTGGTCGATAAATCGACCACCCCCGCAGGCAACGTAAAGTACAATGTAAATTTTTTTTCTCATTTTCCAGTAAAACTCTAGAGGGTATTTCTATGTAATTTCTCGCACTGAACATGATAAAAATAGTAAAAAAATCCTAGAGATACTCTTGACCTTGAAAATCTATTTTTCAAGGTCAAATTTTTTTTCTAGCATAGATAGAATTTTTTGAAGATTTTCGTACATAGTGTCATGGACTGAATAAAAAAAAATTTTGAAAAAAATAGCTGAGGTATCATTAAATCTTGAAAATCTTGAAAAAGATCTTAAAAATTTACATTCAAGGTCGCATTCACTTCTAAAACAA
Source organism: Theocolax elegans (assembly GCA_026168455.1). NCBI lineage: Eukaryota > Metazoa > Arthropoda > Insecta > Hymenoptera > Cerocephalidae > Theocolax > Theocolax elegans. Next base: position 29,352,517 of record CM047431.1, on the reverse strand, counting down.
GTGCAACAAACATCTGCTACATTTGTCAAGATGTCAAGAAATATTCTGACATTCGCTCTTAGCATAACCCAGGATCAACGGCGTGGACGTGGCGAAAAGGTGATCCCATTGGGGTGCTTGATTTTCGTGACTCCCCTTGCCTCTCACGTTTCGGGGTGCTTGATTTCCGTGAGTCCCCTTGCCCCTCACGTAGGAATGATTGGCTCTACGGTAATGTCTCTTTTGTGTGGTGCTCTTCAAAGCATGGTGCTGCGCATAGAGGAGTTGCACAACTAGGGCAAATGTGTGTCGTTCTACGTGGAGTCTTACGCAAAGAGCACAAATGGCATCTTCGACTTGTACCTTGCCTCGGGAAATGGCGGTCAACTAATCGAATGGGAGAGTCATTGTAAGGAGAGATGCTTGCAGAAGAATCAAGTTTCAGTAATGATCTAGCAACCTGTAATCTAAATGAAGGAAATGATATAGCTTTCACGTTTCTCATTTTATACAACGCATGAGCATTGGACAGACAAAAATCAATAAGTTGAAAAAAAAGCTTTCGATACCATTTCATTGTTTTTCGCACTGTTTCTGTTAATCATTAACATTATCAATACCACCTATATTTTGATTATAATCGTGGACACACCTTGGCTTTGTAATATCTTTATTTGTTAGGTAACATTTTTTTCCAGTTGCACAGAATTCAAGTTCGTGCACAGTTGTAAGCATACGAACGCTACGTTTATCTTCCCACCTCACTGCCATCCACACATCGTTGTGAGAGACTTGTACTTCACCTCGAACTAACTTGCTTTCAAGCTTTTGCATTCCCTTTCTATTTGCTTTCACTGTACCACACATACCTGTATCACGATCGTGTAAAAATTCTGCCAAAGTGGGAGATGTATACCAATTGTCTATGTATACAACATGACACTTATAAAAATAAGATTGTTAAAAGTGAGCTACAATATCGCCAGTAACACCCAAATCAAACTTTTGATAATCAGTGGCTGCGCCATTATAAACAATAGAACCCAACACGAATCCCGTCTCGCAGTCTACAATCATGAATAGCTTGATGTCAAAGCGATTTCTCTTCAAAGGAATGTACTGCTTGAATCGAAGCCTACCTTTCCATAATAATAGACTTTCATCTATGCACAGATTTTTTCCTGGAGTAAGAACTGCTGAAAATTTGCTTTGCACGTGTCCTATTACTGGCTTTATTTTCATTAAAGGATGATTTTCGATTTCTTCATTATTATGAAAATGTAAACATCGTAGGATATGAATATATATATCGCGAGGCATTATTTGGCCAAAAATTGGAGTGTGTTGCACAAGATCTCTAGACCAATAACTTTGTTTATCGCCTTTACAAACATGGCCCATTAGAATAGAAAAGTTTCCAATTCTGTTTTTGTGACACGGGACCAAGCTTTCATGTGGGAAGAACGAGTTATGGGATTTTGAGTTGCGTAACGATTGGTTTCCTCTACAATTTTTTTCAACAATTCAAATGAGATTGCGGATAATGAGGAAGATATTGTTGGAGGATTATTGTTTGAAGGACTTGATCGTGGGGACCCGCGTGCGGTAAGTGGACTGCCCGCCGGCCATCTTATATAAATTGTTGCGATCGGTGAGAATTTGGATTCTATTTCGGTAACGCACTAGTATTAATTAATAATTAATTAATAATTCGTACGATAGAGAAAGTGATATATCCGGGTGAAGAACCACCCTCCTATTGACTTACTTTTCTTTTCTTTTGCGTATTATTGTGTTTTCGCAACTAACGTATTTTCCTATGTTGATCGGTATTCGCGATTTCGTCTCACAGTGAAAGATTCGCGATCATGTATTAGGGTAGCGAGTAAAGTGAATAAATAACTAATTGTACCTATCACACGGAGTACAAAATTTATTTATAACTTCCCTTTTCTTTTCCCTTTTGGTCGTTAATTTAATAGGAAGGAATTTTGATAGTTCCGCCATTTTCCCGTCGGTGAGACGATAGGTATATTAGTAAACAGTAAAACCACGTCTAAAGAATTGTATATAAAATAGACTGCAAAGATTGTAATGTAAATTATATTAGGGAAACTATAAGGTAATTGCAATGCCGAAATAAAGAACATAAATTCAATACCAAAAAAAGAGATTCTTAATTTGTTATTAATGACCATATGACTTTATTTACTCATTCTTTTAATGTTGATGATATCTCAATTTTAGATAGAGAAAGTAATTTGAATAAAAGATTGATATCTGAAATGGTACATATTAAGTTGGAAAAAAAGGCGATAGAAGTAAAAGATGATACAAAAAAATTTAGTCAACATTACAATGGTATTGTCAGTAGGCTGAAAAAATTTAATTGTGATATTTTTTTTCTTTATTTTTTCTGTTGTTTACAGTATATTCTAGTCAAATAATGTCACATAGTTTTGGTAATTGAATTTTTTTGTAATAAGTACATTTTGTAATAAAATTTTTAATATATGTGACATATTGATAATATATTTTTTTTAAATGTTTACGTAATGTAAAACAACTTTAATTTATTATTACATGCACACTACATATGAATTTATTTTAGTGAAATTAACATAACTTTGAATTAAAATCGCGCCTTTTTATACAGTATAGTTAGTGTATAAACATGACGTAGTTTATAATCAAAAATAAGGTTGAAGCTCGATATTTTGTTTTGGAAACTAAAATTTCATCGCGAAATAGACATTTTCATGAACAAAGATAATTTTAGGATTTTTTTTTCCCCGTTTTGACCTCATCAATAACGCTAAAAAGCTAGATCGAACTTTCGCTTATGCAAATAAAATACGATATGACCTTGACTGTAAATTTTCAAGGTTAAGGATACCGCAGTGATTTTTTAAAGTATTTTTGATAAACAGTATATAAAGTTACGAAAGAAATCACTCTAACATTCTCGCTTCTACTAGGGATGAAATTTGACCTTGAAATACCTATTTTCAAGGTGAATAATATTTTGAGGAATTATAAAACTATTTTATATACATTCAAAACATCAAAATTGATCTAAAAACATTAAATATGTTGTGTATTTTAAGTTGTCGATATATCGACCACCCCCGCAGTCAAAAGGTTTTAATACCTCCTCCTGGGTCAGAAAAAACTCCTGCTTGGCTACGTTGACAACCTCTAGTATTGGCTCCGACTGGTCCTGAAGTTAGTTACCTGTAACGCAAAATTTACAAAGTTAATTTATCAAGTAATATAATTATTTAAACTAGATAAGGAACTGTTAATGAGAAATGTATTATGCAGGATAGGTTAGAGGTAAGGTTGACATGTGATATTAGTGAGGTTTGGAAAAAGTAAACAAAAGGGTAACAAGAAAGCCTGAGCCATTCTCGTCACCGAATTGTTAAATAAATAAATAGGATGGACAGGAATTAATGGAAATTGGATTTGGTTTGTTACATGTGCTGGAGAGACGAAAGTAAATATAAAAACTTACCATAGCACCTACTAAGTGAAGTCAGAAGAAATTATTCGCCGGATGATGGAAACCTGATGGAGACGGCGACCCGCACGAGCAACACCTCCCGATGATGGAAAGCTCCGTCCCTCGTAGACGTCGTCGCCGTGAAGCCGTATTGTGTCCGGATTATCACGTAAACACCAAGTTTCTCGTAAACACGAAAGCGAGAGAGACGGATCAGACTTCCGCGCGAAGCAGTACTGCCGTATGCGTGTACATAGGCGGCGGCGGAGAGGGGGGAGCCCACTCGTATACACTGTGAGGACCGCCATGAGAGCGCGCTGGCGCAACGAAGCGCGGGACTCTCTCTGAATAAACTCCCGTGCGTAAGAGAAAGAAAAGAAGAGTGCGAATTACGCTAGTGAAGGAGTTGACCCAGCTAACAACACGGGTAGATGATGGAAGTCGTACCGCCACTTTTAAGTGACTTTATGAGCCAAATGATGGTGGCAGCATGATCGGTAACACCTGTTGACCTGACAATAATGGAAAGCGGGTGCCATATTCAAAGGTAGGAAGTTGACAGTGCCGCGGGTCGGCTATGATGGAAAAATAGGAGAAAGGGGAGAGGAAATCGGAAAAAGAAGAGAGAACTACCACTAGCTGATCTGACCTACGAAGTGACGCCGATGTTTTGAGTTTTGAGAGAATTTTGGAAGTTTTTGGTATTGTTTGTTGGAGAGTGAAGAGAATAGTCGTTAAAGCTTTCCGTTTTATTGGTGAACAGATATACGTAAATATTTATAAATTCAAATGAGATTGCGGATAATGAGGAAGATATTGTTGGAGGATTATTGTTTGAAGGACTTGATCGTGGGGACCCGCGTGCGGTAAGTGGACTGCCCGCCGGCCATCTTATATAAATTGTTGCGATCGGTGAGAATTTGGATTCTATTTCGGTAACGCACTAGTATTAATTAATAATTAATTAATAATTCGTACGATAGAGAAAGTGATATATCCGGGTGAAGAACCACCCTCCTATTGACTTACTTTTCTTTTCTTTTGCGTATTATTGTGTTTTCGCAACTAACGTATTTTCCTATGTTGATCGGTATTCGCGATTTCGTCTCACAGTGAAAGATTCGCGATCATGTATTAGGGTAGCGAGTAAAGTGAATAAATAACTAATTGTACCTATCACACGGAGTACAAAATTTATTTATAACTTCCCTTTTCTTTTCCCTTTTGGTCGTTAATTTAATAGGAAGGAATTTTGATAGTTCCGCCATTTTCCCGTCGGTGAGACGATAGGTATATTAGTAAACAGTAAAACCACGTCTAAAGAATTGTATATAAAATAGACTGCAAAGATTGTAATGTAAATTATATTAGGGAAACTATAAGGTAATTGCAATGCCGAAATAAAGAACATAAATTCAATACCAAAAAAAGAGATTCTTAATTTGTTATTAATGACCATATGACTTTATTTACTCATTCTTTTAATGTTGATGATATCTCAATTTTAGATAGAGAAAGTAATTTGAATAAAAGATTGATATCTGAAATGGTACATATTAAGTTGGAAAAAAAGGCGATAGAAGTAAAAGATGATACAAAAAAATTTAGTCAACATTACAATGGTATTGTCAGTAGGCTGAAAAAACAATTTTAATTGTGATGATTATTTTTTCTTTATTTTTTCTTTGTTTACAGTATTAATTCTAGTCAAATAATGTCACATAGTTTTGGGTAATTGAATTTTTTTTGTAATAAGTACATTTTGTAAATAAAAATTTTTAATATATGTGACATAATTGATAATATAATTTTTTTTAAATGTTTACGTAATATAAAAAAATCTTTAATTTAATTATTTACATGCACAATACATATAGGAATTTATTTTAGTGAAATTAACATATACTTTGAATTAAAAATCGCGCCTTTTTATACAGGTATAGTTAGTGTTATAACACATGACTATAGTTGTATATATATATATATATATAAATCGGATGTGATTGAATTTAGTCTACCGACTGTGATATTTTCTTCGTGACTGCTTTTGCTCTTTTTTCATATTACTAATTTTTGTATGGTATTTTAATCTATTTAAGTATTTATTTTATTAATAATGTTGAATTATGGAGCTTTTAAGGAGATAAAGGTAATCATCGCAACTATTCAGTTTCTGTGCATATAACAAAATAAAGTTCATTGGTTTTCATTATCCTTGTTTTCATTGTTAGTGCGACGAATTAGTGATACTACGATTTAAAATGTTATGTTAAATACAAATCAATGACAAGTAGTAAGTAAAACGTTATAAATCTATAGGCTAAAAAACTAAATCAATTATTATTATTAATTAATCAAATGTATTCTTTTTTGTAAATAAAGGTATAGCCTGAAGAGGATGACGAAAAGTCATCGAAACGTCGCCATCTAATTAAATGTATGGTTTATTCACCAAGATCGAGAAACCTTAGTTTGAAATTTTTAATCATTGTTAGAATATCATAATTAGTAAATTTTGAAGGGAGAGATGCTACCTTTATTACATTTTCAGGAATTGTACTTGATGATAAGTTTTTTATCCGTTGATTTTTTGTGCTGTTATTACTGCATTGTTTCATTAAATTATATAATTTATTGTTATATATTTTAGTAATATTAGAAAAATTTTTTTGTGTTCTTTTCTCAGTTAATAAAAAGAATTTATCAAAAATAATCATAGGTAAATTTGTGTTAATAATTTTAGTTTTGACTTGTTTAAAGTGTGACGTTGTAAAATGTACAACGCACAAGTACATGCACATGGCTTGTATTTACAAGTCATGTGCATGCATTATATTCACGTTACGTTAGATCGCGATCGCGTCGCAGGTAGCGAATCCCTCGCAGGCGGACCGAAGTGCACCGATGCACTTTTAATATAAACACTGATATCCACGGTATGGGTATGTTTAGAGTCGATCGGTACCCGACGGTAGTACGCGGACTACGACCCAGACCACGGCCGAGAGGTATCGTGAGCCAAGGACCGAGCGCAGGTCGTCTCACGATACCTGGCGTATCCGCTGCTGATGACAACAAGACGGGAGGTTAGGCGGCGTCCTAACCTCAACCGTCACACGTGCTTAGCAGACGACGACGGCTGAGATGGCGCATGGGTGCGCGCACGCCCGAACTGCGTACTAGTGTCGGGAGAGCCAGGGTGCTCCCCACCTTACACCCGTATACCGGGGAACGCGGCACCGACGGCGACGCTTGTGCGGCACTAGGCGTGGTGCGCGGAGAAGGGGGCAATCACTCGAGCAGCGAGAGTGTTGCGCGCGCGAGGATGCTCGAGTGATCGACCGTAGTGGGACTATGGGTGGGAGCGCGCGGAGCGAGGGGAACGCGCGAATAGAGTAGGAGTCGCGGTATACCTGATATATGCGTGCGAAGGTATACCGCGGCACAATAGAAGATATATACAGATATATACGGTGCGCGCACACCTATGTATGCGTATATACTATTGTATATAGCGCGCGCACGTATATAAAACTATATTAATTAATTTAGCTAAATAGCGTTGTTGATTAAAGGAAGAAAAATATGGAAATCCGTCGGTAGAGTTTGGGGCGCTTGGTAATAATTTTTGAATGTATATAGTTGTAAATAGTTGTTGGAATTAAATATTAATTATGGTATGAGTGTGTCGGGATAGTTAGTATTAATTATATAGCCGGTAGGCACGGGGCGGCAGCACCGACTGGGTTACCGATCTGGTAATTAATTATTTGTAATGCGCGCCTTCCGAGTGCCAGGGGATGATTGGTTGCGTGATCGACCCAATAATGAACAGGTTGGTGGTGACGTAAACCACTATTATTGGATAATCGGCCTTGACGGAAATAAGATCAAGGCTAACTACGCGTATCGATCACGCAATCAACCACCCTAATCAACGCCGGTAGATAAGGAGTAGAGTAAGTTAGAGCAGGATAGCGATAGGGTGGGGAGGAAAATCCTTAATTTTGGGGATCAAGCCACGCCGCGAGCCGGATGAAGAAGCCGGTCTCGTGGATTCGCTACCCCATCGTCCGAGGAGATAGACGTCCTTTAGTTTTCTGAGTAGTAGTATTTTCGAGGCAGAGTAGCCATTTTCTTCCTTTTGTTGCGAGTTGAGTAGAGTAGAGTTGAGGTGCGAGTTGAGCGGTATTGGAGCTGAGAAGTTTATTAGGCGAGTAATATTTACGGTTAGCCCGACGGGCGGCCGAATTATTATTAATATTTAAATAGCATAATTTTATATATTTGCCGGACGGACGGAGTTGCGTGAGTGTGTGCACGTGTGTGTGAGCCGGTCGCGAATCGCGTTCACTATTGTGTCGGTGCCGGAGTTGTTATATCTTTTTTTTCTTACAAGTTTGAATAAATTACGTGAAGTTGATAATTGAATTTGTGAGTGTATTTATTAATTTCCTTTACTCTAAAAGCCGCCGGTTCCGAGGTGGTCAGCCGTCGGGATTCCCTCTGTGACGAGGAGTCGAGGTGGAGATTTGCCGGGTTGCCGAGTCGTTTTGTAAAGTAATTATTTCATTTTTATTTAAATATCGCCAGGCGCCGAATTAAATATAAATCGGCGATATCTAGCCATTTTCAACGTCGCTACGACGGAACCTCCGCCGGGTTATAATTTAATCCAATTAGATTTTTCCCGACGAAAAGTAGCGTCGCAAAAGATTTACACAGATAATGTAAATGAATATGAATATCATTAATTTCTAATTTTAGAAGACGATTTTTATATGTATTAATCCGTAAATTATGTGTTGATTTACAAGACTCACTATAAAAGGAAAAGTTTTGTCGTTTGTCGTTGCTTTTGATAAGATTTGGAAATACATCGTTGATTCTGCATTTGATAAAAAAGGTACGTCTGGAGTTAGCTTCAGATAGTTGATGTCGTAGAAATGTCCATGTTTTGAAGAGTTTAGTTATTTTATGTCCAAATTCAGAAGTGACGTAGTTACAAAATGATGTACCTCTCCTTTGGGGCTGGTCTGTATTCAATCGAAGACCATACTTTGATTTGTAATTTTGTTTGTGTTTAAATACTCGTTGATTTTGTATCAAATGTTATTCGACGAAGCTTTCTTGGGCTGTAAAATTATATTCATTATTAAGGTAAAATTTAATTTTTAATTCACAAGTATTGTAAAATTTGATATAAATATTTATAATTTTGTCCAATAAATTCAGCACCTGAAGAGGTCTGCAAACCTAGAAGACGAAACGTTGTGCACTTACATAAATAAATTGGATTTATTTATCATTGACCCTCAACAATCGACTATTTACTAACATTGAATCTATTAACTTGTTATTAACTATCTCTAAAATCGCCCAATTTGTATTTCTTCCCTCCTTTTAATAACCAGACATTATCTTTTGCTTGAAATTCTTGATGATTTGCTTTCCTGTCGTAATAAAATTTCGACCTATGTTTAGAGGCTATCAATTTTTCTCGTGCGATCCCCTGTATTTCATTTAAACGTTGCCGTAAATTTATAATGTAATCATCATACCTTCGAACTCGTTCTCGTGGACCTAACGATTCGTTTGATGGTAGTCGCGCTTTTCGTGCAAAAACAATTTTAAATGGTGTGTAAAGATGACCTTTATGTACCGACGTATTATACGAAAACGCGGCTAATTCGCATAACTCATCAACACAAATTTAGAATCGATTATTTCACCAAATGGAATTGGGAACTGGTTTGGCATAATTACGAATTCCGTGACAAATCCTCTAATCTTCATGTGGACTGCTTGATTTGACGATATGGGTCCTGAGTTGATTCCGTTGATTATCTCTGAGCCATTATCGATCATAAATTGAACCGGAGGTAAATCTTTGTGCAACTTTAGATGTACTGTAGGGATTTTCTTCGTTACAAATGATCATTTTACGAAAAAAGTTCGCATAACAAGTCTTCCGTGTCTATTGTGTTTAGTGAGCGCGTTTGGGCTTTTAGCTCGGGAGATTCGATCCGTTTCGCGAATTCTTATATTGTGTCTTTCTGCAGTCTTCAATCTTGTGTCCGGAGATCTTACAATAAGCACAAACAGGTTTTTGTTGATTATATTGAGGAGGTTGTGTGATTATATTGAGGCTTTAAGTCCTTTTCTGTTACACAGCTGGCAAGTTAGGTTAACTGTTGCTTCAGTTTGTGGAGACTTAAAATTGTTGGTTTGTTTTAATTTAAAACATGTGTACAATTGACATATAAGCATGGACATTCTTTGACAGTTCCTGGCAGTATGGCCTATTCTATCACAAATTTGGCATTTCGTAATAGAGTCACATTGGGATGCTTTATGACGCACTTTGTCACAGATTTGGCAAGTGTTCTCTTGTTGTAGCTTCTTTGCCTTAAGAAAACATGGTTCTTCGTTGCGACCTGACCTTTTACAATAACTGCAAACAGGTTTTTGTTTTTATGTTCCTCATGGCACACCTGGCATGCTTATGTGCGCTTAACATATGTTTTTATTTCATTTCTATGTCTAAAGGCATTTTGAGAATCCAATTCACGTTCGATTCTAATGGCTCTTTTAATAATGTTGGAGATATCTTCATCTGGAACAATTCTTCTTTCTATCTCGGGCTTTAATCCCTATTTAAAATCCGTGTTGGTTTTAAACTCAACTTTTACATCGCCAGTTATTAAACGTTGAGCTTCGATAATCTGAGTCCCAAGTTATGACTGAGGGTGATAAGCAGTGGTTTTAACTTGTTCAGTCTTAAAAATTTTCGCTACTTCTCTCATCAGACTACTTAAAAACGAGGTACCTTGGTCGGAAATAATTAACAATGGGACGCTAAAAATTGAAAAGTGTCGACGAACTAACGCTTCGGCGATCGTTGCCGCAGTCGCATCTGGTATGGGTATCACCATACAGTACTTTGAAAGGTTACATTAAACGGTTAATATATTATTGTTATTATTTTGAGATCTGGGGAACGGTCCCACAAGATCGACCGATATGGATTCCATAGTCGAGTACGGAGTATCTGTTATTATCATACGTTGTTTAGTTTTAACGCGAATCAATTTCTTTAGTTGGCAAGTTAAATAATGTCCAATGTAGTTTCGTACGTCTTTCTTAATATCAGGCCAATAAAAACGTTGTTTTATACGTTCATAGGTTTTTGTTACCCCTTTATGGTCTGCACAAGCAGACTCGTGCATTTCGCGAATAATATTTTCCCTGTTACTTTCTTCCACACATTTTATGAATACTAAACAAATAATTATTTTTACATTAATGTTTTGTAGTGTTATATCTATTTGTTTTAAAATTTTATTCCAAGAAACGTTTTCAATAAATTTGCTTGTAGGTTGTTAATTATTTTTGAAATACTTAGTTACTCTTCGTTACATAAAACCATAGCAAAATATATTTTTCCTTTTTTTTATTTATTTTTATTTCTCCCGGATTTAAATTGGAGAAATAAGGTAATAATAATTTTGAACCCAAATTGCTGGATTCTTTGTCTAAAGATATTCCGGTTGTAGTTATGAAATAAATGTAATTATCTCTTCTTATAAAAAGTTGTTCTTTAACTTCAATAATTTTTTTCTCTTTTCATACTTCGTGAACATCCTTTTCTTCACGGAACTCGTCAAAATTGCTGTTAAAACTATCTTCCACCAGGAGTTATACCCTTTTGTCTGAGTTACCTATCGTTTCCATTTCCTCGAGGGCTTCTTGTATGATAGGAAGGTCTTTGGCTGGTCCTTTCGGTATATTTGACTTGTTGGATCGCTTCGCTCTTTTTTCATTGTAGTTTGGCCGTATTATTTTTCCTGCGTAACTGCGTGTTTCCATAGAATGATTTTTAATAACATAAACAGGTTCTTCTATTGGATTTCTTTTTAACGCATCAGCATTAATGTTACTTTTACCGGCTTTGTATACGATATCAAAGTCGAATAAATTCAGTTTTATTCTCCATATACTAATTCTGAAAGTCGGATCTACCGAGTTTTCAATCCAAACGAGTGGTTTATGATCTGTTATAATAAGGAAACGACGGCCTCTTAGATAACAGTCGAACTGAGTAATGGCATACAGTATGGCTAATGCCTCACTTGAATAAGTATCATACTTTTACTCGGCTTTGTTTAATACTCGCAAAACCTAAGCAATCAGTAGGTCAGTCCCCACCTCTCTTTGTGATAAAATTGCTCCTATTGCTGTACCCCTAGCGTTACAAGTTACTATAAATGGTTTATTGAAATCTGCGATTTGTCGTATTGGTTGTTTATACAATTTTTCTCTTAAATCTTTGAATGCCGTTTGAACCTCGCTGGACCATACAAAAGGTGCATCTTTCTTTCATAAATTACTTAATGGTCTAGGAATACCCGTAAAATTCGCAATGAATCGTCTATAACAGCCTGTTAATCCTAAAAAATGGCGTATATTTTTCACTGTTTCTAGAATTGGAAATTTTTTTACTGCTTCTAATTTTTTTTGGATCCGGTAAAACATCTTCTGGTGTTAATACGTGTCCCAGATACACTACTTCTTCTTTAAAAAATCACATTTGTCTGGTTGTAATTTTAGATTTGCGGCGCGTACACTGTTAAAAATTTTTCAAACTTTTGGTTATACTCTTGAATATTTTTAGCGTATATAACTGCGTCGTCAAGAAATAAAAATATTTTTTGCCTTGCATGCCCTCAGAAACCACGATCAATCATTCTTTGAAAAGTGCCTGCAGAATTGCACAGCCCCATAGGCATTGTATTAAATTGAAATAAACCGAATGAAGAGGCGGAAGCTGTTTTATGTCGATCTTCTTGAGCTAAAGGAACTTGTAAAAATCATTTACCTAAATACAAAACGGTGACTACACGATTTTCTAGTACGAATTAACCGATAATATCTAGTATATTAGGTAAAGGATATCGATCTTTTACGGTTTTATCGTTTAATTGTCGAAAATCGACAATAACTCGGTATCGTTTATTACCCTGACGATCAGGCTTCTTTGTTACTAGAAAAACAGATGATGTATAGTTGGAATTTGATGGTTCAATTATGTCTTCTTCAATTCTTTAATTGTTTATCAAGTTCACTTTTGAGATCATGAGGAAATCTATATGGCTCAGCTGTGATTGGTATGTTGCCGACAGTCGGTATCTTATATTCTATAGCATTGGTCACGCCTAATTTCTCTCTTCCTAGACAGAAACAATCCGAATATTTATTAATTAAATTTTCAATAGATTGTCTTTGTTCCTTGTCCATTTTATCAAAATGCAAGGCTTCTTTTAACAGTTCATTATGATTAGATGTACTTGTATCCTCCGTTATGTTATGTCGATTGTCAGAAATGTCGTGTATGTCGACCTCTTTACTTTGATAACTACAAAAATTGTTAATATAAGGTTTATTTGAATAAACCAAATAACTGTTATTCATTTCGTTTTCGCGTGTGGCTTCTACAAATTCACTTCGTAAATTTTCATTTATAACTCGTTTTTGCAATAAAAATCGCTATATTCTCCATCTTGTTCATTTTCCTTCTGTATGATTATTATATTCTCATTATTTATCGCAGTTTCAGTTTCTTTAGTTCCTTGTTTGTTTATCCATAGTATTTCAGTTCTCGGGATAATATCTAACTTATCCCCCGACATAACCAATTCTTTGTTCCTCAATTTACAAACATAACTAACATTTTTATCACGAGTTCGCATTTATCTCCCTTCTCGATTTCGTAATCCATTTGTACTCGACAATTCATATTTTTATCAACAAAATCTTCCTTATTTTCACGACGTCCGCATTTATCTCCCTTCTCGATTTCGTAATCCATTTGTACTCGACAATTCATATTTTTATCAACAAAATCTTCCTTATTTTCACGACGTCCGCATTTATCTCCCTTCTCGATTTCGTAATCCATTTGTACTCGACAATTCATATTTTTATCAACAAAATCTTCCTTATTTTCACGACGTCCGCATTTATCGCCCTCCTCGATATCATAATCCATTTGTACTGGACAATTATTAACTGTCTTATCCAATAAATTTTCTTCTTATTTTATTTCATTTTCAATATCACACTTCAAATCAACTTCGTTTTCATAATTAGTACGAGATGAGCTCTCAGCCATCCTATCGAACCATGATCCTTCAATAATACCATAATTTTCAGTAATTTCATCAAATTTTTCTTTAATGCATGGTTCAGTTACATCACGTACCCATGGCTGCACTTTCTCATTGTTTATTCGTAATCGTTTTCCCTTCATTAATTCATAACAATTTTCACTTGCTTTACTTGTATAATTCTCTAGATCCGACTCCTCGTCGATCTGATGTACTTGTATTTTGTCGTTTTTATAATCGTCATATAACTCTTGTTTTTTTTCACTCTGATTGTATAGGTCTTTGTCGTTACCATTTTGATTTCTTTCATTTTTTTGTTCTTGTTCGTAGATTTCATACGATTCGTTTGTGTCAAATTTTATAAACGTTTCATCATTTTCGTGTAATTGAAAATCACTTGACGTTTCTGAGTCACTATCGGTATAAAAAAAATTGCTGCGATGAAAATTAATTATTATTATTACGAACGAAGGAATCATTTTTATCTCTATCTCTATTTGGCAAAATTTCTTTATACACTTTGTTTATACACTTAATGTGGAAAACATAAAGATCAAGATAGATTTATTATAAAGATACAAGTATAAATACCTTCAAATATTAAAGTTTAATGCAAGTACATAACATTATGTAAATACAATTTGACACAATAATATAATATGATAAATATAATTAAAATATGTAATAATATAAATTTATTTTTTGTATAATTCGTTATGTGTTTGTTAAGATTAAATATTATTATAATTTAAGATAAAAAAGGAAATACGGATACTTGCATGGAAATATAAGCATTGTTTCTATGGTTAACCCTACTGCTAAAGGTCAGGTGATAAATCACCTGACAAGTCACCTGACAAATCACCCCAAAACGTCATCTGACGAAACTACTGAATCCACGGAAAGGAAAACTTTCTAAGTTCTAATAAAAAAAATATTTTTAGTAATAATAAAAGAAATAGTAAAAATTACGAAGTCGAGTCGTAACAAATGTTGTTCCGGGTCCAAAATCAGGGCGTCTCTTTTCGGTCACCATCGTCTAAACTGAAAAAAAGAAAATTTAAAAACACACAAAGTATCTATCTTTAATTTTTTAATTAATAATGAAAAACATATTAGATTATCATATTGATATTTAAAAGTTTCAATTTAAATAAACATTTTTAATACAAAATTAAAATTAAAACATTTATTTTATTAAACAAAAAGTAAATAATTCTTTAAATATATACTAAAAGAATAAAAAGCTTATCTGATTTCGATGGAGATTTTGCCTGATACCAATCGTATACATCGTATAAATCACATACTTCTGTATCTATGAACTCGATTCTTAAACTCCAACAATAAAAAACAACTATTTTTGCGACTAGTCCCGTGAAGAACTGTTTAATTAGATGAAATACGTAGGAGAATATTTCGCGCTACGAGTGAGAGTACGTGAAGGTTAGTTGGCAAACTGAAGTTGGTTCAACAAACTTGACGTTGGTTTCTTTATGCTTATTACCTATACGTTATGTTTAGTTTAATGAATGACAATAAGAAAAACCAACTTCAGTTTGCCATCTAACCTTTGAGTAATCTCACGCGGAGAATTTCATCTCATTATGCAGTTCTTCACGGGACTGGTCGCGAAAATAGTTGTTTTTATTGTTCGAGTTTAAGAATCGAGCTCATAGATACAGAAGTATGTGATTTATACGATGTATACGATTGGTATCAGGCAAAATCTCCATCGAAATCAGATAAGCTTTTTATTCTTTTAGTATATATTTAAAGAATTATTTACTTTTTGTTTAATAAAATAAATGTTTTAATTTTAATTTTGTATTAAAAATGTTTATTTAAATTGAAACTTTTAAATATCAATATGTTTTTCATTATTAATTAAAAATATGAAGATAGATACTTTGTGTGTTTTTAAATTTTCTTTTTTTCAGTTTAGACGATGGTGACCGAAAAGAGACGCCCTGATTTTGTACCCGGAACAACATTTGTTACGACTCGACTTCGTAATTTTTACTATTTCTTTTATTATTACTAAAAATATTTTTTTTATTAGAACTTAGAAAGTTTTCCTTTCCGTGGATTAAGTAGTTTCGTCAGATGACGTTTTGGGGTGATTTGTCAGGTGACTTGTCAGGTGATTTATCACCTGACCTTTAGCAGTAGGGTAGAGTTTTATATTATCACTTTCTCTTTCTCTCGTCGAGACATGTCAAAGGTTGATTCTATAGTATACCATACGGGCGAATATGAAGACTTCATCTTGCAAATGTCGGTTGCACTGTCGTACAATAAATAATACCGAAATGGGATAATGTGAGTTGTTGGAAAAATTACCTAAATAATTTATTGTAACTCATAACTTTTCACAACAAAATCGGCCAGACGATACAGCTGTGATGAAAGTATTCACTTGATACTAGCTTTCTCTTACGACCACGTAATAACTTCTCCTATATGTTTTTACCTCTGTACGCGTTGTTTCACGGTCTGGAAATGTGTGCTTTTCTTTCTGTCTTATATGTTCACCCATCGCTTTGTCTCAACTTTTTTCCGAGTATAAATATAGATATATACGGGTAATATAAAAAGAGAAGAAGCAAAACACTAGTAAAGGAAATCGACATCCAATTTCTTTATCGCAGCTTTTAATTATGCGTGAATTAATTCACACAAAACTAGATGTAAACCAAAAATAAATAAATAGGGAAAGCGATGTTTTATAAATTTTATAAAAATAAATAGTATATAATAAACGGTTATGTAAGGAAAAATACGATGACTGAGTTAGCTGTATAATAAGGCTTACGTGCCCTTTGATATGAAGAAAGCCAAGTTATTACGTCAACGGCCACTTCGATGAAAGTTATTCAACATCTAATAATAATTCCAATAAAAATTACTTCTAATTGAATCACTTATCACTTCGAAACAAATAGATGCTCAAGCCAAGCCAAAAACTAGAAGAAAGTTCAAGTAGATACAATTACAAAAAAAGTTATGAAGTAAATAAGAAATTGAAGAAATTTTAACCAAAATATAATATGAAAAATTTATTGTTTCTCTTAGCTTTAAATTCTTCAATTTCTGATAAGATTCTTTTTTTACAAATTTTTTCTGTAGTTTGTTATTTTTTCTAACGTTTGTGCTTTTGCGTTACGAGCGACTGCCACTCGTAAATTTCCATCCTTCTGTTCATAAAACATTTTTATGAAAAATAATATGATTTTGTGTTGGACAGTACAACTCCTTATTTCATTTAATATCTTGCTATTGTAACAATTGGTTCGAATCCTTGCTCAGCGAAAAGCGTCCTTATTCGATACATTGAAAGTATTCAGACATAAGATAGTATCGTTTATTAGTTAGAAAATTTGTCGCGTAAAAATGCGTCTCTTGCACCGCCATTCTAATTTACAATTTTATAAATTCTTCCTAATTAAGAATAAATTTATTACCTTTTTTTATAACTGCTTTATTAACTTCTAGTCCCGAAATCCGATCCCCAGTTTGGCGTAATAATATATGTTAATATACTTATAAAAAATATAAAATAAGTTAAAATAATAGCAAATTTAACATAATGACTTCGAACATATTTCAGATTATACTATTGAATGGAAAAACAAGAAAATTAAAGTTATTCGACCTGATGTGGCCTGTACTAATGGAATTATTCATGTAATAGATGATATCATCTTGGCCGAAAATGATATTTATGTTACAGGAAGTGGCGCCATTCAGACTGACGTATATAATATTTTATTGCCATATGTAATTATGTTTAATATCCTCTTCTGGGTATTATAAGTAAAAATTTGGAAGAAGCAACGTTCTTGTGAATAGTATATTTAACCGATTTAGGATAAGAAGTAGAGTTTGCAAAGGTGAAAATGTATAATAAAATAGTAAAAACAAAATTATCTTACTTAATATAAAAATGGCTTAAATTAATAATATATTTTCGTATGCCTTAATACAAAGGCGAAATTCTACGCTTTAAAATAAAATACTACTTTATTAGATAAATTTGTAGAAATTGTGGAATAATACTTACCTACAATTTTTCCAATCTTACTTTAGATTAATTGTCTATGGTAATTAAGTATATACTAAATGTTATGACAAAGTATTTCATACTTGTCAAAGTTTTTAGCAATCTAAGCAATAAATAATATATAAACTTCCGTCCATCATGCATTATACTATTACTTATCTCCACTTTCTTAGTCATATAAATAGCGCATAAACACATAAAATAGTACTATACAATATAAATTATAGTACACTGAACATATTATGGCATCTGAAGTTTACTTCACAACACTTCATAAAAATGTTAGAACAGTCTCTCATATAAAAAATTTTGACTATTGTGATATTTTATTGACATTGGAGATCACCTTAAACACCTAGGCGCCCTATTAATTCTGATTTCTTTTATCAGATAAGTAATATATATGACTATTTTATTAAAATATATGATTTTTACTTGAATAAAAAGAATCTTACAAAGAATTGTTGAGCAAAAATAAAATCGTACTCAAGCTCCGTACGATGTTGTCTGCCCTGTGTACAGCGTGTGTACTTACCTGAGTACACACTCTTCTCGTATAATAAATACTATCATTTGCCGGTACCCGTGCTCGGCTATTCCGTAACCGGATATTTTGCCGTATGACATTTCGCCGTCGGACCTTTTGCCGTAAACATTTCGCCGTATGAGACATTTTGCCGTATAACATTTCGCCGTATGAGACATTTTGCCGTACGCGATTGGGTTATAGGGTTATAGGGTTATTGGTTGAGTAGGGGGTTTGGGGGGCGCCCCCATTACACTTTTGTTGTTACACACATACAGTATCGGTAAATTATTTGTAATTATAACTTGACTATAATAACAAACAATTTTTCAATTTCAATATATGATTTTGTTTACAATCAATGTTTTGAAAAATTTATATACAATTATAGTTCAAATGCTCTTTAAAATGTAAACGTAGTTTTTATTTTATTTGAATATAAAATTAAATTAAATTTCGCTGTATCAAAATTCGCCGTACGTATTTTTTTCTATTTTACGGAGAGAAGTTCCTTACGGCAAAATTTTATACGGCGAAATGTCCTATACGGCGAAAAGTAATACGGCGATTTGTCCGACGGCGAAGTGTCATAGGGCGAATTGTCATACGGCAAAGTGTCATGAAACCGTGCGATTAGCCGGTATAGAGAGACACAACAAGAGCGACTAATCTCGCGCGCAGATAGGCAGATTTGCCCCGACCACGGATCGCGTCGCAAAAATAAACCAGCGCACGCCTGGCCAGGAATTACTTGTTGTCGACCGTCCTCTGGAGGTTTGCCTCAGGGAGTCCTCGCTTGTTCTCTCTCGCGCGCTCTCTCTCTCTTTCTTTCTCTCTCTCTTTCTCGACTTGGCTCGAAGTCAAATCCATCGTCATTAAAACATTTCTCAGCCCATCAACTCAATGTTCATTATGCATCTATATTCAACCACACCCACCACTCACCATCCATTCATTCGCATATATCCTGTCTAATCTATGTCATTTTCCCTCATCTCCTTCATTTGCTTTCGTACCTGCGTTAGCCAAAAAAGTACAGCGAACCATAGTTAGAGCTTCTTCCAAGGCATCGGGTATTGACGATATATCGATCAAAATGCTGCAATTATTGGAACCTCAAATCACTTTACCTTTAACGGAACTTTTTAATGGTATGCTTTCTGCTGGATGGTCCCCCGATTGCTGGAAGAGGGTCATACTATTTCCGTAACCGAAGTCGAGCAGGATGGAGTCATGCTCGGATACAAGACCGATTGCAAAACTTTGCGAGATCTCAAAGGTGTTGGAGAGATTGGTGCATGATCAGCTGGTTGAGTATATTGAATTTAATCATTTGTTATCTGACAGGCAAGCGGGTTTTAGAAAGTCTCTTCTGGGGGTACTGGATGACGTAAGAAGAACTTTTGACTCTAGAATGATCACGATCTTAGTCTTGTTCGATTTCTCGAAGGTCTTTGACACAGTTCCCCACGATCAACTTATCACAAGTTGGGTGACATCGGCTGCACAAACACTGTACTCAATTGGCTTTATAGATATCTTGTGGGCCGTGCACAGGCCGTTGTGCACGAGGTTGGCATGCTGTCTGACTGGCTCGAGGTGAATGCAGGTGTGCCTCAGGGCATTGTTTTAGGTCCGATCTTATTTTCCATTTTTAATAATGACTTACCTAAGGTTTTCAAATATAGTAATTATATGCTATTTGCCGACGATGTCCAGGTCTATCATTCGTTTTTCCCATCCGACATTGACATTGGTGTTCAACGCGTATTTCATGATGCGAACGCGATAGCAAATTGGGCTATGGAAAACGGCCTTTCATTGATTGTAAAAAAGACGAAGGTTATGATCCTGGGCAGTCAGGCGTTTATATCGCGTATTAACCTGAACACTGCTCAGAGAGTTAAACTATGTGATGATTTATTGGATTACGAAAACGCGGTAAAATCGCTGAATGATTATTGATCACTCCCACCCTCGACTGGTCTAAGCAAGTCATGACAATCTCTAGGCGTGTTCACGGGGTTTTGCATTCGCTACGGTATTACAATAAGGCATTATCGGTAAAGCTCCGCAAGAATCTGGTTGAAGCGCTTATCTTTCCCCACTTCGACTATGCGTGTGCGGTCTACAATGACGTAGACCAATCTAAAAACCTGGAATTCCAGAGGTTGTTAAATGCTTGTATGAGATTTGTATGGGGCAACATAGCGAAACGTGACCACGTCAACCCGTTTAGACTGGATTTAAAATGGCTGTCGGTCGAGTCCAGACGCTCATATCTCATTGGTTCCCTGGCCTATAATATCATTGCTTACAACTCACCATCATATCTGGCAAACCATTTCACCAAACTCAATACCCCTGGCCAAAATCCCCACTCTTCCTCTCGCCATCCACCCAAATCACTCATGTATCTTCCACCACGCACAGAAGCTTTAAATAAATCATTTGTTAACACCTCCACTCGCATTCTAAATCAATTTCCATCCATCACTTTCAATCCGTCATGCAGAGACAAGTTTAAAATCACACTAGTCAATCATCTATTTGGGCTCGACCAAACAGCCTGGTCTTCGCGGGTCATGAATGAGGGTTTGATACCGTGGCCCATCCCTCACCTGGACGAAGCTACATAGTCGCATTTTTATGTTAAGCATCGCTATTATGTACATAGTATAACTATAATTGTAAGTTTA
This sequence comes from Theocolax elegans, assembly GCA_026168455.1. Lineage (NCBI taxonomy): Eukaryota > Metazoa > Arthropoda > Insecta > Hymenoptera > Cerocephalidae > Theocolax > Theocolax elegans. The sequence goes on along the minus strand of CM047431.1, from coordinate 29,331,579 downwards.
TTTTATTTATTTTATTACGGCATTTACATGATTTTATAACATTGTTTATCTTTTTTAATTTAAGTATATGAGCGTATTATTTTGCGAGAGTTTAATTATTGTTATTTAGTTTTAAGTATTTATTTAATTATTTGGTACATACTTTATTTTATTCCATTGTTTTACCATTTTTATCATCCTTGCATTTTATTTTTATATAGTCTTAAGATTTTATTCCTTTGTATTTTTTCGCAAATAGTGCCTACGGGGTTTCTACCCCATAAAGTCCAAAAATAAAGCTCTCTCTCTCTCTCTCTCTCTCTCTCTCTCTCGATAACACGGGACTGTCTCTGGTTTTTAATCAGGTCCTCAGTACGCGCGATTGGGCTCCTCGCCCTACAACAACTACTAACTCGTCGCTGCGGTCACAAGCGAATTCTACTCAAGTATCTAATACACGGGGACTTGTTTTTAAACTTACGAAATCGTCAGCCCTCGATATGGTTATGTCACATAGCAATAGGCTCGGTAATATTGCAGCGCAGTCCATGTTTGGAGCTTGTGGCGATGCCAGAATTCTTTTGCGTCCGCTATTCTAAGTCAGTACATGCCGTTTGGTCATTGGCACTTCGCGCAGCAGCCGCATTACATTATGCCCGCTCAATAGTCCACAATATGCAAGTTTTTATCAGAGAAACCAAGGAGAGTCAACTCATTCTAGTTAACGCGGACACTAATTTTAATTCCTTTATTCCAAGACCCGCTCCCGCCTCGAACGGTGCGCGCGCTTTTTTAGCTAATAATGATCATCCTCATTCATCATGACTATCCCCGAATCAATCGAATTTTACCATTTTTCACATTAATATTAACCGTCTCAAAACACATTTCGCGTCCATAGAATCACTCGTTCATCCTAAATCATATGACGTCATTACCGTTACTGAAACTTTCTTCACATCATGGGATTCGTCAAATATCATTCAGCTTCCTCATTACTCGTTTCATCGACTGGATCGCGTGGGTAAGGGAGGTGGTGGTGTTGGTGTCTATGTGCATTATGTCTACAAAGTCAAAGCAATGGGTCGCTCCGTCCCTGTTTTATAGACGTCCGGGGGCGGCCTTGCCGGTGTTCTTTTTCGACTCTCTAGTCGAACACGTCCCGTCCTACGAGCATGTGGTCATAACTGGCGATTTTAACATCAACTTTAACATAAAGTGCTGCTGTTGACTTTATGCTCTTGCGTATGAGTGAGTTTAACCTCAGTCTTGTCCCATCCGAGCCTACGCACAATGCCCAATGTGCAGATCATATCTCACACACCTGGATCGATCTCTTCATCTTGCGCGATCACATGGCTTTTTACAAATACATCAAGTTTGCCACTCCGTTTCTCGCCGATACTGGCCATGATGCAATCACTCTTCATCTTAATCTAACCAGACCTGCCAATCGGATAAGCCATTTTCATGCGGGTAATTTGGGGAAAGTCGATCCAACTCAACTTAAGATTACCATCGACTCGCTCTTACCAGAGCATGCGGTGTTTGCTTCGGTCATTTCCTGGGAAATTTAGGGAATGGTGGGTGGAGTAAGTCATTCATACTTTCACATCCACGCACCATGCAAATTAATCACCCCACGAATCAAACACAAGCCATGGGTTACATCAGAGATTAAATTGCTTATTAAGGGGAAGGAGTACCAATAATGTGACTGACTTTCAGAGATATAGGCGGTTGAGAACCATTGCTTCCAATGCGGTAGAGTCAGCAAAATTCAAAGCCATCAACAACGAATTAAACCTGACCTCGGACATTAAGTCTAGATGGCGTGTTTTGAGGATGTACGGGGTCATGGGATGCTCGAGGCCCTCAACTTCAGCCTTATTCTCACTCAATGATCTCATCAACCATTACTCATCTGTTTCTCAGCACTCAGCCGCCCTCATTCAACATACACTTGCTGACGTCATCACATTTTCTTCGCTCCCGAGTCGACACACTTTCATTTCACCAAGGTTACAGTACCTCACGTCCCTCGTGCCTTGCAGCGGGCGACCTCGCGGGCAGTGGGTGTGGATGGTATTTCTATTCCTATGCTCAAGCTCGCAGGCTCGTGCCAGCTGGGGCCTCCCGCCGGCATCTTCGACGCGTCACTGCGGTCGGGTTACTTTCCATCACAATGGAAAAAGGCACTTTTGTACCCTCTCGCTAAGTCCAGCAGCTGTGAGGCCATTACGGACACTAGACCAATTACACGACTGTGTGAGGCGTCAAAGCTGCTGGAGAGAATAGTTCATGACCAATTGTCCGCTTTCTTGGAGAAACATAAACTAATTTCTGATAGGTAGGCTGGGTTCCGTCCTAGCCACAGCACGTAGACCGCTCTGTTCGAGGTGTTGGAGGATGTACGGAGGGCGGTAGATCAGTGCAAAGTTACTTTGCTCGTTTTATTTGACTTCTCAAAAACGTTTGATACTGTCCCTTATGCTGAACTTCTCCGCAAGCTCCGGGCGATCGGCTGTGATGATGTTGTCATAGAGTGGTTTTTCTCTTATCTGCAGGGCCATACGCAGGTGGTCAAATGCGATGGGGGCGACCAGTACGAATGGCAATCCATCTGGGCTGGTGTCTCTCAGGGCAGTGTTTTAGATCCGCTTGTATATTAGATATTTATTAATGGCCTGCCTGGGGCGCTGCGGTACTTAAACTACATGATTTTTGCTGACGACACACAATTATATTATTGATTCTTACTCGCGGAGTTTAACCGTGCTGTGAAAAGGGTTTTCCGGGATGCGGGAACGGTTGCGGATTGGGCGAGCAGCAATGGCCTCGCTCTTAACCTTAAGAAAACAACAGTAATGCTGCTGGGCAGCCAACCCTACGTCTCGCGCTTTAACTTAGACAGCATTACGAAAATAAATGTGAACGGCGTTCCGCTGACGTACGAGCGTGTTGTTGGATCTCTGGGTTTGTGGATTGCACCGACTCTTGATTGGACTAAGCAGGTTTTGTGTGCACGGAATTTTACACACCTTGTGTTACTACAAGCAATCTCTCTCGTTGTTCGCACAAGGCCCCAGTCGAGAGTTTGGTGTGGCCATACCTAGATTATGCGTGTGCGGTCTACAACGACGTGAACAATATGCGAAACGTTAAACTTCAAAGACTGCAGAATGCGTGCGTGCGATTTGTTTGGGGGACAATACCTAGGCGAACCCGCGTCATACCGTATAGATTGGAGTTGGGATGGCTATTGGTCGAGTCCAGACGGGCCTATTTCATTGGGTCGCTGGCATTCAGCGTCATCTCGCATTCCATACCGTCATATTTAGCGTATCACTTCATTCTATCGCGTTCTCGCCCCGACATCCGTTCATCTTCTCGCCTTCAGCCTAGATCTCTTACATACCCTCCCCCTCGCACAGAAGCATAGAATTCATCATTCACTATCACTGCCTCAAAAATTCTTAATTTATTCCATCCAATTACTTTCAACATTTTGCATCGCCAATCTTTCCAATTGCGACTCCATCATCATCTGTTTGGGCTTGATCGACTGGCTTGGGAAAGGAAGGTGATCGAAGAGGCCTTGGTAGTTACACAGCCTCGGTCTTTGTGAAACGATTCGCCTGGTTATTGCGTTGTCTGCTATTGTGCAATTATATTATATAATCTAGTCTTATACCCAAATTTGTTTTATTATTTGCCCTCTTATCTGTATAAGGTATTAAAACTAGCTCGCCACGTGCGTTCTTAAGGCCGCCGTGACTGGTTGCTTCGAAGTTCTAAATTAATCGCGTCGCGAAGCGTTTGATCTAGTACTCCTCCGTGCCTTGCGTTGCTACGCAATGCCCTAAAATTTATTGGACCCGCGAAAATGATTCATGTATTCTTCCCTACAGTCTATTTCATAGAAGACACGCAAACTAAACGCCAAATTAAAGTGCACATTACTGATTTAAAACGCCATATTCCCCCTCCCCCCGCAATATCCCAATTTTTCCTCACAGCCACCCTAAGCGTAACATTTCCACCCAACAGCCCAAGAATTGACTAAATACTCAAAACAACTCAGGACCAAGTGTCTCGATAGTTAAAAGAGGCCGTCCCATAAAACAACAACCCATCGTACTATCCCAGCAAAGTAGCCCACAAAGAATAAAACTAAGACCGCGTAAGTAAATAAAAGCAAAATGGTGAATCCTAATAAAGAAATAAAAGCAGTAAGCAACAAGTTGGTGATCTAGTGAAAAATTTATAGATGGATAGAGTAACGGCAGCAGCGTCAGTATTGAGCAGAAGACAAGGTAGAAGACGATTCGCACAGCCCAAAGTCAACAGTTGTCCAGTTGAAGAAGACCGGGAACAAGTCCTGGCCAGGCTTGATTTGGACCAACCACCCACCTCGCTCCTCAATAATATCAGCAGTGGTGTAGCAGACAAAACCCCGAAGGGCTGAACATCTTGCCCGGGGAAGCGAGGTTGCACAAGAGAAGGACGCCACTTGTGTGAGGATCCACAGTTCCTCGCATGATCAGAGGAAGCAGCAGCTTCCATTGCCGTACTTGGCAGCCGAACCACCCCAGCCAACTCTTCCCCAGGAACCTCAGCCATTACCAACCCACCTCCAATTTCCACCATCTATCCTCCCATGTTTGACTTTTCTTTCCCTCTCCAGCCATTCATCACCCGCCCAATCTACGACCCCGCCACAAACCTTTACACCTACATCCACGTTCCCGTCAGCATCCCTCCTAAAGCTCCATTGATTCCATTAATTACATTGACATAGCCAAATACCCTACAGCCTCCAAACCCTTCCCGCCACCACCAACAGCTACTCCCACTCTCCAGCCATTAATGTCCCTGCCCAAATCCAAACCCTGCCAAAGCCCCAATAATACCCCCGACATACCAGCTCTCTTAATGTCCGTGCCCTATCTCCAGCCAAACACCATTTCCTCCCTTCTGGACCTCCCATACTTGCCTGAAGCCCCACCCAACCAGCAAGCCGCGAATAGAGACGAGCGCCCCCGCGACCTACGACTCATCCGTCGCCCACCGCCAGAAGAGTGTCGACCCTTCTGCTAGAATTGCAATGGAAGAGGGCACAGCTGGAAACAGTGTTCCTCGGTGCCCACAGTATTCAGTCGCAATTGAGGAAACAAAGCGAAACTGCCCTAGATGCAAGCACGGTTACAGGGCTCTTATGGGATATCGCCGAGGCAAACACGGGCAACACAATTAAATTTTTTTTCTTTCTTTATTTCTTATTCTTCTTTCTCTCTCCCTGTACTGAAAATAATAATTATTACAATAAATAATAAGCTTAATATTTGTCTTTTAAATTATGCTCCCCAAACCGCAAGCAATTTCTTCGCAAATTCAATTTTTTTTTCTCTCCTCCCAGAATAAGTAAATGCAAGAAAATAACAAATTTATCCAAATTATTTTTTTATTATTATCGCCAAAAGAAAGAGGCATTGTAAATGAGCAGCAAGAAAGGAGTCACATAAGCAGCATTATTCACAAAAAAAATTATAAGAAAAACAGGTATGTACATATCTTATTAAATATCGTGCCATTAAATTTCTTTTCTTCTCTGATTGTATATAAAATGTATATTCAAGTATGAGTATGGAACTAGATGTAGGTGTGCAATTATGACAGATTCGCGACCGTGAAAGAGCTCTCACTGTGAAAACTATTTTCTTTTGTAAGGGTAAGCCAGTCGTCGTGAATTTGATTTATTCTAATTAAGCAATTTTGTACTAATATTACACACACAACGTGCACTTAACTCAGCCATTTCCAGCCAAGCAGCACACACAAAAACACCGAGGTAAATAGCATGAGCTATTAACCAAGAGCTTTTTTTCTAATTTTTTTATTACTATTTTTTATTTTATTTATATCTTTTTATTTGTTACTTTGTGTACTCACCCCATTATTCTAGCGCAACTCAATACAATTATCTTTTAGTAAATAACAATTGTACTACCTTTTAGTTTAGACATGTCGCCGCGTAATTTCAGTTTGGTGGGAGGGGGGAGTGTGACAATGTATTTAACGCATGTCAAGGTGCTATTCAAATCCCATTACCAAACCTTACCAGCCTAAGCATCACGAAGCTTATACCACCGAGCACAAAAACAAGGAAACCAAGAGGTGACACAACAAATGCAGCTTCAAGACAATATAACCAATCGATGGTAGCCATGAAGAGAGCCAACGCAGAAGGTCACCTAGTGCACCGATGCCAGGAAGTGGTAAAGAATAGTCCCTGACAGCATACCTGGAGAAGCAGCTTAGCCAGAATCCAGATCCCACAGCAGCCATCCAGTACAGCGAGTAACCCTGTAACATTATTTCTTATAATATGCACTATACAAGGGAGTGGAGAGGATCACACAGCAGTTAGATAGCTGTGTATAGGATGGGTGCAGAAGAGAGGTTTGGTGAGAACGACAACATCCGAACTAAGTAACCATACGGTTTAGTACTCGCCCAGACAACTACGCCGTACCGCATTCCCAAGTCCTCGAGCCAGTGATCGCCAAGAGAGGAGAAAAGAATAACCAGGAGTATCACGAGGAGAAGGCCGAATCAACCAATTTCGTCGTCGCCACCAACTCGCCATTGTGTGTTGACATTCATGCGCGGCGGACATCTTCGTTAAGCCGCACGCGACATGAGGCCGCGTACGCACGAAGTTCTCGCGGTGCATGCGCGCAGCGACTCTCGTGCGTCGACGTCGACGAGAGTGAGAGCTCGACGAGAGAGAGCAATAATTTAAGAACCCAAGTAAAAGAAGCCGCTTTTTGGGTAATGTCGCAGTGAAGAAAGGGGGCCAATAAATTCTCCGTATCAAGGACGAAGCGATACAGAAAATGCATGGGATTCGATCATTTTTTGATTACGCACATCTAACGTCCAATCGGGTACGAAAACAGAAAAATCGAGAACTAATTATGCAATTTCCATCTAAAGCAAAGCGTAAGACAAGAGCAGACGCATAGATTTTTAGGGTATATAAAGAGGACACAGAACGGACACAGCCACTCCTAGTTTTTCGTCTAAACCTTCCGTAAGGCAAAGCTCTGCTAGTCAACACTTTAATTTTTATCCGATGGCGAAGCTCTGCTACTCGGAATTTAAAAAAATACACATTCAAAGTCAAGAGAGATCTTCTATACGGGCATCGAGACGCATCGTTGGTATCTACGAGCCTTAGTCAAGGAACTACGAATTCGGCATCTGGCAATCATCGAGCTCCAAACGCATACGCATCTAACGTCGGCGCCCGCAGGTCTAGCGGGACATTACCAAGCCACTTAACGCCGCTACCTACGTCCGAGTCAGATCGTCGATCCTTACCATATATATATGGGGTATTCCACGTGAAGTGGTCCGATCAAAATTTTAAAATGCACCAAATTTTGGGTATACTTTGCAAATGTTTTTCAGAATACAGAAAAAAATTTTTAGGTACTGGAATCTATTTGCTCAAAAGTTATTCTAACCTCAAAAAGTGAATTTTTCCATATTTTTTTCAACACCAGCTGAGTTTACCGCTATATAACTCAAAATCTATCAACTTTTACTATAGAATATTATATGTAACATTCGTTGCTAATTATATCTAGAATTTATACTTCTGGGTTAGAATTTCTAATCTCAAGGTCAATGTTACATAAACTACATGTCAATATTCAACTTGATTTTTTCATCCAAAAGTTTAAAAGAAAGCTTGGAGCAATACCTTTCAAATGGTCTGTAGCATTTTTATGGCCTCCAATTCTGTAAAAAGTTATGACAATTTAAAGAAAGACAAAAAATTCACAAAAATTAACATGGTAATTCCCATTTAAATTTTTAAAAAAATTTCGTGTTTCTTTAAATTGTCATAACTTTTTACAGAATTGAAGGCCATAAAAATGCTACAGACCATTTGAAAGGTATTGCTCCAAGCTTTCTTTTAAACTTTTGGTTGAAAAAATCAAAGGTGGCGCACTTGCACTTTTTTCAAGTTGAATATTGACATGTAGTTTATGTAACATTGACCTTGAGATTAGAAATTCTAACCCAGAAGAATAAATTCTAGATATAATTAGCAACGAATGTTACATATAATGTTATATAGTAAAAGTTGATAGATTATGAGTTATATAGCGGTAAACCCAGCTGGTGTTGAAAAAAATATGGAAAAATTCACTTTTTGAGGTTAGAATAACTTTTGAGCAAATAGATTCCAGTACCTAAAAATTTTTTTCTGTATTCTGAAAAACATTTGCAAAGTGTACCCAAAATTTGGTGCATTTTAAAATTTTGATCGGACCACTTCACGTGGAATACCCCATATATATTTGGGTACTTAACCCATTAACGCCGAAGTGATCCGAATTTTTACTATCTTTTCAACGTTTTTATTTATTATGCTACTGAACCAAAAAAAATTTGTAATATCACTTTTCCTACGTAAAATTTAATGCTCTTTCAGAATTTAAACACAAAATTTCGATTAAACACGTAAAAAAATATAAGGTTGATTTGAACGTAAAAAACGTGAAAATTTTGTCAAAAAAATTTTCTTTGCATTTTTTTTCGCAATAATACCGCAAAAGTATCAACTTTATATTATGATCAGAGGTGATCATGGCACGTAAACATTAAGTGGAATTTTTTTCAGAAAAATTCATCGACGCGTTTTTTCAAAATAGCGGCGGGAATGAAAAAATTTTATGGAAATCTTAACTATCGTTTTCTTAAAAACTATAAACTTTAGGAAAAACATTGTAAAAAAAAATGTCTAAAAATTAATCAAAGAATACTCTCAAATTTTTTCACAATTTTTCGATACATTTTTTGATTTTCAAAAATTGCAAAAAATCTAATTTTTTAAAAATACCAAAAAAATTTGAAAAAATTTTTGACTGTTTCTTGACTAATTTTAAGACTTTGTTGCTCTTAAAAATTTTTTCGTAAAGTCTATGGGTTTAGAGAAAAACATTTTTCTTGGATTGTACATAAAGTTTGGTTTCTATCTACCACTACAAAATTCACGAACAAACTTGTACATCTATTCATTTGTGCATGGACACATATGTTCTATACAATTTGTACATTAATTATAAGTAAAGCATGTAATAAAAATATTGGTTTTTACTTTTTCAATACATTAGTTATGTCACGAAAACGTTCAAAATCTTCTGCTTCACCGCATCCAGAGTATGAATCAGATTATTTGGATAGTGATTCCGACGAAAGCATATTGATTCCGAATGCAGACAATTCAGGCTTCGATGATTTTGATTCCGATTGTGATTCGATACCTGATTCAGATTCTGAACATGTATTCACACTACCGAATATTACTTATAAAAAAGCTTGTGTTAGTTATTCTGAAAACTTAGATAAACTTGAAAATAATCACGAATTCATTTGGATCGATGGCGAGAAGTCATATAAAAAAACTGGTGAAGAAACAATATTATTATCTGAAGCTGCAAACAAGAATATAAAGGCGTGCGAGACTTTCCAAATTTTTTGAAACCTTTTTTTCCACCGAAATGAAACAATATATAATTGAAGCGTCTAAAGAGAATAATTATGATTTAAAATTACAAGATCTTGACACTTTTATAGGTATAGTTATTTTCAGTTAAGAAAATCTCAGAGAGATTATTGGTCATCTGATCCATTCTTATCTAATAACATTGTTTCTTCTGTAATAACTCGCGATAAGTTTGAAGAAATTAAATCTAAAATAAAATATTCAAAAGGTAAAGACAAGGATCCAAACGATAGAGGGTGGCGGGTTCGTTCGATGTTGAAATTTTTTTAAAACAACCTCCTAAAGTTTGGAATATGGAAAACTTCTATGTGTATTGATGAAATGATGGCCAAGTCTTATGCAAAAACTGTATTGAAACAATTTATTCGAGGCAAACCAATTAGGTTTGGTTTTAAATTTTGAAGTTTATGCACTTCAGGCGGCTATCTACTGAATTTAGATCTATATTGCGGTAAAAATTCCCAAACCGGCAATAAATTAGCAAAATGTGCTGTAGATACACGTGTAGTATTCCATTTATTAGAACCTTTTTTTCGACTAATCAATTATAATAAAATCCCTGCATTTCATTAATACTTTGATCATTTTTTTACAAATATGGATTTGATTTTACACTTGCAAAAATTACGTTTGAAATGCACTGGCACTATCAGAGACAATCGAGTCAAAGAAAAAAATATACTTGAAAAGAAATCTCCACGAGGTACTTATATTGTAAAACATGATCAAAATAGTGGCATAAATTTCATCACTATTATGGATTCGAAGCCCGTTTCAATAGCTTCAACTGCTGCAGGTATAACTCCACTAACAACTTTGAGAAGATATAATTCAGAGGCTCGATCCAAAACTGATATACCTTTTCCGCAAGCTTTTCATTTGTACAACAAATTTATGGGCGGTGTTGTCGTGCATGATGGACACTGCAATAATGTACTTCCAAGTATACGTTCCAAAAAATGGACATGGGTCGTTTTTATAAGATTTATACAACCATCAATTACAAACGCCCACGTAATTTTCAATGCTACACGTGATGGAAAGAATAAAGTTGGAATAAAAGAGTTAACTATTTCGATTGCTAAATATTATATTCTAAAAGGTGAAACAAGCAAAACATTTCATATACGATCTAATATAGACAAATTAAAAAATTGTTCAAATAAAGAATGTCCAATAAGAACAAGGATCTATTGTGAAAAATGCTATCTATATATATGCAATAATTGTTGGGCAAAAAAGTACTGGTAAAACATAATATTAAAGTGAGAGGCAAGGAGACTCACGATAAAAAGCACCCCAAAACGTGAGAGGGAACGTTCAGGCTTTCTCTACACTCCCTCGACCTCTGGTCCACTTTGGCTTGGACGACCGCACTTAGGGCTGCCTTCACTTGCTCGAAGGATCCCATGCAATCCAGGCCAAATGCAGCCGCCTGACGGCAAGCCGCCTCTTCCACACGGCGACCCACCGCCACTTCTGCATAGGAGGGTTTATTGCTGGAAGGCTTCACACATGAGCCCTTCCTAGCACCCTCCTTGCAGGTGGGCGTCTCCACCCGTCGCCTCTTCGACTCCTTCGGACCTGCCCGTGGCGTTGGTCGCTTTAGTGCCTGTGGAGAGACAGGGACCTTAGCGGCCGGTGCAACGGGGTTAGGGGGTGCGAAGGGAGAGTAACCCCGTTCTCGTACCAACATATCATGGGGCTCCGAACATCTGGGGCACTCCCTCACAGTCACCCCTCGGCGTCCGCAATTAAGACAAAATGTCATTTGCGGAATCGCACACTCCCGCCGACTGTGATTGATCGCCCAGCAATTATAACAGGCGTTCTTAGGGGGATCTATCGACCGATCGAATGGTATTTGTACCAGTCGTCGGAGGACAATTCCCCTAGTGATGACTGGGCTAGATGTGGTTGTACCCAGTCTTCGTCTGCTTGGGAGGGACTCGACCCCAACATCGAGTTTCTCCGCCTGCGATGGACCCATGACAGGTGTCCCTGCTTCCGAGAACGGCCGAATCGTTGCTCGGGGTGTGGCAGAGACTCCTGATTCATAATCGTCCATCGTCAATTGCCTATTGCCTATAGACTTCTTCTTGCGCATATCCTCAGCATACTCTGCGGGATAGATGTTGGCGGATGGCCTCTGTGCTAATACCGCAGGCACATCCACTTCCATCTGTTCCACTGGAGTGTACTCGACCGACGACGAGAGGTCCACCGTTGAGGCACGTGGTGTCCCTTCTAGCTCGACTAGTACCTTTTCGATGTCCCGCACCGACTGGACACATCCAGCGAGCGGGTCATCTATAGGTACCTCGAGGTAGTCGAGAGATACCGGAGTAGTTACCTCTTCAGCGGTCTCCGAAGTCGGTGTACTACCTCCCGGTAGTATAAGCTGAGGAGGCGATGGAGTGACACCGTCTCCTGCTTCCAAGTGTCGGGTGTCCGACGATGCTGCACGACGGTTTCTGGCCGCCTCCTTTTCAAATCGGCGGTGGCCTTCTTCGTCGCGCTCGACCGCTCGTTCAGGTCCATCTGGTAGCTGAAAGAAAACAGAAGCTTATTAGTCGTAATTAAAAGCAAATTACGAATAAGGGAGGATTGCCTATTCACTCACACACAAATATTCTCGAACATCACACTCTCAATGCATGGCATACAGTTATCAGACCTAGCCTTCGATAACTGTTCTCATGCGAACCGATACGTAACCCTTACTGCTCTACTTGACAACCCGAGGTGGTACATATCTTTTCACATTGGATATATGTACCTCGGTCCGTTTCCGACGAGACTCTTCTAGTCTCAGAATTACTGGAGATAGTACTTCTTTAACTTCAAAGGGTCCATCATACTTTGGTGCCAGTTTAATAGATATGCCCTTCGCACCTTGGGAAAGCGTTCGGTACTTCCTCATGACTAGATTTCCTACCTGAAACGAGGCAATACGTCTGTTTCTGTTGTAGGTCTTTTCTTGGCGTCTTTGCTCCTTGTCAATGTATTTCTTGACTAAATCGCGCAGAGCATCAAGTGACTTAAGTCGATCTAGCCATACTTCGGGGTTGTCCAGGATCTTTAAGTCCTGTTTTTCCACTTCCCTGCGGAGACTCTTCACAAGTTGTGGATGACGCCCCAAGTTTAAGAACGCGGGTGAGACTTTTGTACTTGACTGCATTGCCGTGTTTATTGCATGGAGAAATTCGTGCAAGTGTGTGTCCCACCCACGATGATCCGAATTCACAAACGTCGCAATCATCGTTTTTAACGTTCTATTAGTTCTCTCTACCGGGTTGGCTTATGGGCGGTAAGGAGGGGTTCTGACATGTTTTATGCCATACTCCTCCAGCATTCGCGACATTATGCCGTTGATAAACTCAGTCCCATTATCCGTTATTAGTAAATCTGGTGTTTCCCAACGGAAGACTACGAATTTCTCGAATGCTTTCGACACCGACTTACCGGTCGCCGCACGTAATGGTTTAAGCTCTATCCACCTTGTAAACAAGTCTTGAAATACTATGATGTATTTGTATTGACTTTCACCCTTAGGGTCTCTCAATGTTCCGTTTACCCAGACAAGCCTTGAGGATCAGCTTGAGACGTCTTATAGCTCTGACAGATCAGATACTGTAAAACAAATTGGCGGGTATCGTGGTAGATACCTGGACAATAATAGTCTCTTGCAACACGTTCGTAAGTCTTTTCAACTCCCATATGACCCATGGATGGGTGTAAATGAGAATCTACTAAGACTCGGTTCCTCTGCTTTAAGGGTAGGACAAGGCGCCAGCCTTCTTCTCGTTCTGTTACAGAGTCCAAGAGTTTATCACTTGTAAAACGATATAGCATATCATCCTCAATGTTCCACTCCGGAAATTTCTGAGGGCATGAGCACATATCGTTTAATCTAGCAATATACCATGGGTCTGCAATTACTTTGAACGAGGCAATCTCTTCTCTCGATTCAGTTCGAGTCCAGCGTCATTCAACGTCCTTAGTACGTATTCGAGCCATTTTAGATAATCCTCAAAAATGTCGGTAATGACGATCAAGTCGTCTAGGTAACCAAACACATGAGGTACCACCTTAGGCCCGAAGATTGCATCTATAAGTCGTGCAAATGTCATAGGAGCATTCATGAGGCCGAAGGGCATTCTCGTGAACTGCTACAGCCCCGACACTGGTACAGCAAATGTAGTATAATGCCGGCTCGCCTCGGCCGTTAATATTTGTAAGTACTTTCTTAAGATCAATTTTCAATATGTACCTTGCATTATGCAGGTTATACAATATGGTATCCATATTAGGGATTGGACAAGAATCACGTTTTGTGACTGCATTAAGATCTCGAAAATCGATACAGAAGCGATAACTTCCTTTGTCCTTGCGGACGATGACCGGAGCAACTGACCAATCACTCGCCCTCACAAGGGAAGTACATGACCTCCGGGAAACGGATCTCATCCTAACTTTGGCATATCTTTTATAATATAAAAATATGAAGAAAGCCAAGTTATCTCTAGCCAATGGCCACTTTTACGGAAGTTATTCGACATCCAATAATAATAGCAGTAAAAATTACTTCCAAAACTTAATATGAAAAATTTATTGTTGCTTTTGGCCTAATAGTCTTCAATCTCTTATTTTCTTCATAACTTTGCTTCAAATTAAGCAATTTGAGCTTTTTTCAAAACATATCTACTTGAACTCAACTTTCTTCTGGTTTTTGGTTCGATTGTTTATCTTTATTTGTTTCCGAGTTATAAGAGACCGAATTGGAAGTAATTTTTACTGATATTATTATTGGATATCGAATAACTTCCGTAAAAGTGGCTATTGGCAAAAGATAACTTGGTATTCTTCATATTTTTATATTATAAAAGACATACCAAAGTTAGGATGAGATCCGTTTCCCGGAGGTCATGTACTCCCTTTGTCAGTTCAATAATGCCGTTGTCAAACATCTTTTTGACATCACTCTGGGCAAATTCGAGGATCTTGGGAAACATACGTCTTGGCTTATGACAAACCGGTCTTGCACCAGGTTTAACCTCTATCTGGTGCTCCGTTAATGTTGTAAAGCCATGGACATCTCCCGAGGGTAAGAGAAGGCTTTCAACTAACTCTTTGACTTGTTCCCGCTGGTCGTTCTGTATCTCAATTATACCAGCACATTAAGCGGAAATCCTCGAATCAATATCATAAGCTGTATGACTTCCATATTCCAATGTTGTAGAAAATCCATACCGAGAATAATGGAATGCTCAATATTCTCTACAATTCTCATTTGGATATTGCCATCAAGGCTCCATTTAAACTTGTACTGTTCGGCAACATCTGATCGTACATGGCGCCAGGGTCGAAAAGTGCTTTAAAAAGTCCTTTCCACCAAGTCATACCAAAAAGAATAGCCGGTTATCCGTTTGAATGCCAGCAATTATCTGATCGGTTTGACCATCGTCGTTAGAAGTCGATCCCGTGTGCGTCATTTTAGACGTACTTGGTGCGACATCTGCCCCCCCTGAAGTGTACTTCTCGGCAACGAGTTTGTACGCTTTATGTTATGCACACCACGAGAACTACCTTCTCCACCAAGGGCTCGTTGTTGAGGACAATTTCCTTCTCCACAAAGGGCTTCTTGTCCTCTTTACTATGTGTGTCACAACAAACAAAGTCCTCACTCCGATGGTGCTGAGCGGCTGAGATAACGATCTCTTTACGCCTTCTTCACCAATTATATCTCTGATACCAGAGTATATTTGCCTTTGGAGTTCCTTAGCCCAATCGTTAGCCTCACGCTTTTGTTGGTCTTAATAAGGTTCCTTGTTCTGTTTTACCTTGCAAAGCTGGGGTGGGATTGACAGATTGTGTTCTAAGAACTTTTCCATCTGTCGAATCCCAAGAACGTTTAGGACACTCAGACATACTTTCAACACCAACTTCGATCTGAGTGGGCATTTGATCTCCGTTAAGGACTTTAGAGAAGTCAGCAAATGAATTGCTAGACTTCTTAAAGAGTTTAAAGGGTTCTCCAATCTTAAACTCTTGCCCTTGTAAACCACGCGGTTTACTTACTGCAGTGCAGAGCGCCCGGGGCAGCTTGGGTGCCCTGCGTTCAGGTTTCTCACGTTTTGGAGGAATCTGACGCAGTTATGACATGTTTGGAGTGTAACGCCACTAGTTCCACACAGCTGGCACTCCTTTTCTACCAATTCGGTAGGGCACTGCTCAGCGGAGTGCCCAATGTTTCCACATAGGTAGCATGTTCGGCTCGGGCAATCCGACGACCTATGACCGACTTTTTGGCATGTGAAACACACGCCGACAAAGTTGGTGCTCAGGTTCGTTGGGTTTACTGCCGTCGCCTGTGGTTGCACATACCTCATCAGGTTTTGTGCCATTTGTGGGACAAAAACATTTTGCTGGGGCAGTTGAGAATTCGTCAAAGCACGTCTTTCTCTTTTGCCCGAGCTCTGTTTTTGTTGCCCAGGTGACTGTTGAGAAACAGGCACATACGATACGGATTTCGAATTGCGAGCACTTACTCCATTATTCGAATTACCGTATCGTTTCTGAAAACTATTGGCGACGTTGTAAGACGTATTCGCTTGAAAAAGAGTTTGGCGAGTTTTTAGAACTTTTGTTGCTCTTCTTCTTAATAATTTTCTTAGACGACTGTTTATCCGAATGAGAAGACTCATCCTTACTCTTTTCGGAAACAGTCGCCACTTTACCCGAAACTCGTGCTCCACCACTCTGTTTCGGGAAAGCTTCTGGTACGAGCTTCTCGCGCTTAACGTTGGAACTGGAGAATTTCGTGTCCCATGTTAAATGCTGCTCGTACTCTTTACCGTAGCTTGTCAAATCCGAAAAGTTTCTGATTTGGCGTACTGGTATGTACCTACGGTAATCTGGCCTCATCTGCGAGTAGGCCATCTTCACTTGTTGTTCTAATGAGGGAGGGCATTTAAACTTATTTACGATCGCTTTGAAACAATTCAAGAACGTCGTAGCCTTTTCTCCCTCATTTTGTGTTCTTGATCGAAGTTCCATGAGTAAATCTTCGTCATTTATGATACGGCCATACTCAGTTAGGAACTCGATCTCAAAATCACGCCAATCTCGAAGAGATGGTTGAACTGTTCTATACCAGAACGAGCTGATTTTGAGAACACATTGAGCAGGGCACTGAATATCCTGCGATCTGAGAACTCGTTGTCGTTTCTGAAATCGTGCCAACGGTTCAGAAATCCTTCCGCGTCGAGTTTGGGCTCATCATCAAAGGACATGTTCCAGATACGCAGCTCTCGTGCGCACCCTGTCCGATCGTGCGTATGGTTATCGTCTTCACGAATCGGATCTTCTACAAGTAGGTTTGCGATCAGACTGATACCCATCGGACGAATCCGTCTGAGTACATTGATCGCAAGTAGCCACAGCACGCTTCTCTCGAGGTGTTTCCGGTGTTGTGACCTTGCATCGGAGTCTCCGGCTGAGCTGGGTCGTCGAGTTTAGCTGTGACCTTGCATCGGAGTCTCCAGCTGAGCTGGGTTGGACTGACTTTTAGGAGTACGTCTCTCTGTACATGAGTACGTCTCTCCGTACATTCATCACGATGTTCAGCGTTGCTCGAGGCTCTACTCACAGAACGATGGTATCGTGACTTTCTGTTTGGAGCTGTGTACTCACGCCTCTCTCTTCTATCTTGTCCTTCGCAAGTCTTAGAAGAGGTGTCACGACGTCTTGATTCAATCATCGATTTTTCGTGAGATTGAACGCTGACGTCCTTAGGAAGGTCATTTCCATTCCTATCTTCAACATATTGACGTTCGGTTGCGTTGGCCTCAGATTGCCAGTTGTCGTATTGTCTAGAGGTGCATCTTCGTGACGTACGACGGGCGGCTTCCGCCTGCCTTCAGTATTTCAGTATTTTGTTGCTGGTTACTTTGCTAAATTAGTTGGCTGCATAATTGCTGCATTTGCTGAATTGGCTGCTCTAATCGTCTAAATTGTTCATCGTAATTCTTTTCAGGCTCTTTGTTATTATTTTGAGTCTTTTCTCTTGAGTGGTTAGGCTCTGCTATTTCATCGCCTTCCCAATGGACACATGGTACATTTGAATGTACACTGTTCAATTGTATGCTGCTTTTGGAGTTATGTCTTCTTTCGTTTGCCTGTTTAAGTCTTTTCTATTTGGTCGCTATTTCGGGTTCTATATTGCTTTGCGGTGGTGCATCCGCTCGGCTAACTGGTCTTGGTACGAGTGAAATAGGGGATAAAGGACTTGTGCTTATTGAACGAAAAGCAGAGGGTTGGACTGTTTGGTTAGATCTGGGACGGGTGTCTGTATACATATTTGTACTGTATGTGATAACTGGTGCTGTATATTGGGTTAATGGGTTATCTAAGAGGTTTGGGTTTGTGGGAGATGAAGGAGCTAATGTGTGGATGGGATAATAAGAAGTAGAATTTATGCTTAACTATGTTGTCGTTAAGCTTGGTATAGTATGCGTTAATTCCATCATCGAATTATTGCATACTGGTGATGCTGGACTGAATCTATATGCTGTAGATTGGGCTTGAGGTCGACTAACTGCTTATTCTTAAATTTTCATTATTTAATCGCTGCATTTTTTTTATCGCGTTGCTGTTTTCCCTTATAGCTGATGTATTTCCGTTACGTTTTCCATTTCCGGTAATGATAATAAGTTTTCATTACACATGGAGATTGGATCTCGGTATTGTCCTCTTAATTGTCCGGGTAGCAATTGAACATAAAGTGCATGTTGAAATTTTGATTTTATCACTTGGTATTTTTTATTATCAGTTGAATAGAATTTATCGATCTTCCCAAGTCAGAGGTGAAGGTAAAAAAGAAATTTTAATACATTTTTCTTTTTTCGTAACGTTTCGGTAGACAATGCTACCCTCTTCAGACTGTATAAAATTTATTAATTTCGATTAGTACATCTCAGAATATAATGTAAACCGGGAAAAAAGCTATGAAATTGAACAGAACAATAAAATCAGCTTTTTAGATACATTACTAATAAAAAACGACAATAAAATTATTACAGACTGGAATACAAAACCCACTTTCTCGGCACGGTTTTTAAATTTCAACTCAGCTCATCCAATTTCACAAAAGATTGCGATGGTTTACAACTTAGTAGATAGACAAACTAAACTATTTAATAAAAAATAGCTATCCAAAAAAATTTATAAATAGATACGTTAAAAAACGTCTTGCTGTCTTAAATCAACAGACAACTAACCACTATAGAAATGAAAAAATAACTACAAAACAACAATAACACTACCTTACTTAAATGGTTTTTATGAAAAAGTATCATCAGAATTTAAAAAACACGGAATAAAAACAATTCCAATTATTGGAAACAAATTAAGTAATATCATAATTAAAGGAAAAGATAAAACTGATAGAAAAACTCAAAATAACATAGTATATAAATTAAATTGCAACAATTGTGATGCTTCGTATGTAGGACAAACAAAACGACAAATAATTACCCGAATAAATGAACATAAAACTAACAAAAATTCTATGATCTTTCAACACGTACAAAATAATCAACACGATTTTGATTGGCAAAATTTTAAGATTTTAGATAAAGAAGCGAATTACGGAAAAAGAATTGCATCTGAAATGGTACACATAAATTTACAAAAACATTCAATAAACAAACAAGAAGACTCAATTAAATTAAATAAACAGTATTCGCAAATTATATATAGAATGAAAAGCCTTTAAATTTATCTGAAATCAAACGTAATGTACACAACCTTGATCATGCGTCATCAATAGAAAAAATATAGACACAAACTTACTAATTATCCCTATATAAGAAAGCGCGAATCTGGTATTGTTTCATATACAGCAGAAATTTTCGTCGTGTATACATCTGTTTGACGTTTCCTCGTGTTTAGAATGAGGAAAAAGAAGCGAAAATTTAAATCGACTTGCGGCGAAATAATATTGTAAACATTGTACGATATTAATATTAGAAGGTATATTTTTTATTTTTTAATTTTTTTAATTTACGTTCCCGGTTTACATTATATTCTGAGATGTACTAATCGAAATTAGTAAATTTTATACAGTCTGAAGAGGGTAGCATTGTCTACCGAAACGTTACGAAAAAGGAAAAATGTATTAAAATTTCTTTTTTACCTTCACCTCTGACTTGGGAAGATCGATAAATTTTATTCAACTGATATGAATATAAAGTATCCGTCTTACTTTACTACTTCTTGCTGCAGCTGTATTTGTAGCGATATCGGGGATATTTTCTATTTCTGATGGCGTTAGGGATAAACCTGTTTCTATATTTGAGTTAGTTGCATCTACTGCTGCATTCCAGTCAGCAGACGATGGTCCGAAATTACTTCTAATTTCGTACCTAGCTAACCTATCTCTAATCATTTTGAAATCAGCGTCTATATTTATTCCTATTTTGCTCGCGCATACCGTGATTTGACCGTCACTGGTATTATGTATGCTGCGTCGTATTACACCATCACCTATTGTTGATTGTAAAACCGATTACTCTTCTCCCAAAAATAAATCAATATCATCACCGAGACATTTTGATTAATTTACAGTAGCTTATTTTATATTAATAATACAGGCACACAAAAAAAAGTGGCAAGACCCAGAGAGTGGAGGTATTATTTCTTATGTACTTTGACGCGCTGAAACCGAATTTTAAATAAAGAAAAACCATCCGGAAAATCGGAAAATCCAATTTTTAGAAAGGAAAAGTGGGCGAGTGTTCAGTGTAATAGATTAGGAAATTTGAAACATACTAAAATATCATTTTTCATGTATTTTGAACGTTGAAACTGAATCTGGAGTTTATTTTACACGTAAGCTCTTTGAATTTAGAAAATATGCTAGAAAACTGTGAAAATTTCTGAAAATTGTGAAAATTTGCATTGAAGAGTCCGCATTTATTAGGCAATGAATTTTTTTGAAATTATATCGTGCATGATTTTTATATATTTTGACGCGCTGAAACCTAATTTAGGGTCTATTTTACTCGTAGGTCCTTAAAATTTTGAAAAAATTGTAAGAAATCTCAAAAAATCCTAAAATTTGTCTGTAATAGCTTAAAATACATATTTTGTGATTTTATGATTCATGTTCTTTATGTATTTCGATATGTTTAATCTTACTGCAAAATATCACCAGTGAATTCTCTTTTTTACTCTGAAAAAAAATAAACAGACGTGGAAAAATTACTGTGTTTTAAAATATAAAACCTCAACTTTGTAACAATTCTCTCACACTTTTGCTCGCTTGTACAGAACTCCACTCTCTTCAAATATCCTATGCCGCGAATTTCTTTTCCTTCTTTCCCCCTTTGCCCTGGGTTCCCTATTCAGCATCCAACAAAAATCTGCCATTATATTAACATCCCACTTTCCTTGGTAGCGACGTTCCATTTCCTTGATATCCTGGTGAAATCGTTCACCATGTTCTTCACTATAGTCTCCGAAGATCGCTGGAAAGTAACCCAGGTGCGAGTGCAGGAAATGCAATTTCAAGTTCATCAAGCAGCCTAACTGCTCGTAACTTTCTAACATTTTCTCAACAATGTTTTGGTAATCCTCACTTTTATGATTACCCAAAAAGTTTTGAGCAACTTTTTTAAACCTAGCCATGCTTCTTTTTCATCGTCGGTCATTTTTTAATAAACGTATCATGGTTAAACATGGTGCGAATTTGTGTACCGTCAAAAATGCCTTCTTTTAGTTTGGTATTGCTTATTTCCGGAAACTTTTCTCCTAAGCATTCAAAGCAGTCACCATCTTTGTCCAAAGCTTTAACAAATTGTTTCATGAAACCTAATTTAATGTGAAGTGATGGAAGCAGAATAACTGATGAATCAACGAAGGTATGCGAATGATGTTTTTCGATCCGGGTTCAAAGTCTGTTTTTTCCGGCCATATCTTCTGTGAGTAATGACTATCTCTAGCTCTACTACCCCATAGACATAAGAAACATGGAAATTTCGTAAAACCTGATTGCTTACCAAGAAGGATGGTTATAATCATAAGATCACCGCAAACTTTCTACTTATGTTCTATGTATTTAATTTTGTTCAAGACTATTTGTAAGTTCTCATGTGTCTCTTTCAGCTTATTGAATGAGCAATTGGAATGGGCGCAAACGTATTGCCATTATAGAGAAGAACAGCTTTTAAGCTACGGTTGGAAGAGTCAATAAACAGTCTCCACTCTTCAGCTTTTTAACAGTTAGGCTTTAATTCATTTATAACTTCTTTTACGTATGTACAGTATGTCAGTGAGAGCTCTGTATCTTTAGCATAGAATTTTAGAAATTCTTTTTCTCTATTTCGATAAACACAACAGTTCGTTCCTTGAGATAACAAGTGCTTTTTCTTTAAAACTACAGCTAGATACTCAACTCCATCTTTAGGTAATCCTTAATCTCTTATGAGGTCATTCAACTCTTTCGGATTGAACTTTTCTGGAGACTTGCTCGTTCCATGTGGAATATACTCATCATCACTTTCACTCGAACTGTCTCCATGGGAACTTTCATCAATTTGCACTTCTTCTTTAGGCTATGAGTTGTCAATGTCCATAAGTTCATCGCCCATTTTAGTAACATTTTCAACAGAAACTGGTGCCTTCACAGAAGAGACATTTGCATATTTGATTGTGTTTTTTGTACGTGAGGAATGACCTTCTGTGTTCGTCATACAGAAATAGCAGTCAATCCACTGTGTTAAATATAGTAAGCAACATCTAACCGTTAGGTATTAAATTTTTATATTTACAAGACATTATTAACTTGTACTTTTTACAAAAAGTTGTACTTTATCTTCGCCTATATTCAGGGCATCTCCACGTGGTGATGGCGGGCAACAGTCCCGATACAAAAAATGTATTTTAAGCTCTTACAGACAAATTTTAGGATTCTTTTGAGATTTCTCATGGTTTCTTACAATTTTTCAAAATTTCAAGGACCTACGAGTAAAATAGACCCTAAATTTTGTTTCAGCGCGTCAAAATATATAAAAATCAATCATCAGCAATTTTCACAGTTTTCTAGCATATTTTCCAAATTCAAAGAGCTTACGTATAAAATAAACCCCAGATTCAGTTTCAATGTTCAAAATACATGAGAAATGATATTTTAGTATGTTTCAAATTTCCTAATCTATTGCACTGAAAACACACCCACTTTTTCCTTTCTAAAAATTCGATTTTCCGATTTTTCGGGTGGTTTTTCTTCATTTTACAAAAAAAAATTAAGGGTTCTAGAGCAATTCTGCGCCCGGATTCGGTTTCAGCGCGTCAAAGTACATAAGAAATAATACCTCTTCTCTCTGGGTCTTGCCACTTTTTTTTTGTGTGCCTGTGTAATTAATTGTCGTAAGAAGATCAAAATATTTATTATACTACACTTACAAACTACGATGCCGGGGTGGGCACCAGCCGCGTTGATTCTCGACGATTGAACGATAACTCGCAGGTTAACGTAGTAGAAACTCATAGAATTAGGAGACAATCGCCGGTCCAATACGTGGCCGGATTACTGTGTATACCCGGATACGCTGTAGGGGAGGAATGGTAAGGACGGGAAGGAAAAGAGAGGCTCGCAAACACAATTTACGGTACATAGCAGAGATATATATATATAATTCACCAACCTGTACTGAATAAGCATGGACGCTTATGGTCGGGAAGGTGTTCCCCTCTCTCACTCTCTCTCTCTCTCTCTCTCTCTCTTTCTCACTCTTTCAATCACTCGCAAATTGGTATTGCTTGTTGGCAGCTGACTATCTCGCTATGTCGTCGAGTCGACCGACCGTAGAGCTCTGGATCTCGGCGTCCTGGAGAGCCGCGATCGTACCGCGTGCCCGCGCGGTACGTACTTTGCACGCGGTACATCGATCTCGCATCGAGCACGCGAGTCGATTACCTGTGGAGCTAAGGAAGGTCCTCGAGGCTTCCTCATTTAAAGCCTTCCTGCTTCATCTGCTTGGCGGTGTTAGACCTTGAGGAGCCTGCCTGATGCTGACCGAACTTGCCCAGAGCAGTGGGCTGTGGGGGTAGGTAGGTATTCACTAAGGTTTTGGTAGTTGTTACTTGTCATGTGCAAAGCACTTTGTCACAGTAAATATGTAGAAGAGAATAACAGAAAATTCATTGAATATAAATTAATAAAAATCTTTTTCTGAAAAAGTATAGCAACAAAAAAATATTAAAAATGGAATATAAAAAATTAGTTACATAATCAGGATGACAAGCAGTAGAAGTGTAGAATAACATAAATTAAAAAAGAATTAATAAGAGCGTATGCATAGAAGAAATAAGAGATTAAAAGCTTAAAAGATAAGTATATAACAGCATGAAATAAATCGAGCATCTACTGTTAAGAAAATGAATTATTTTAGCATATATTTTCTAACTCAAGGAAAACTGATTAGACATAAACAATGATAGTTATTATAATTGTTGTCTATGGCATATATGATTTAAATCGAATAGATTTATGACTATCTATCGTCAACTGGTACGAACAAAATCTTAACTCAGATTTTGTAAAATGTTATTTTAAATGGGTAAATTTGAGTTGTGCTTTTCTTCGTCGAAGGCGTCGCTATGGCATTAATTATAACGTGAGAAACGAATCTTTCTATTTTGACCATAGAACTACATTCTAATATTAATAGAAATTAAAAATTAATTTGTTTAACGGCTTATAACTAGATTAATATAATTTTAAAACAATAGTTGTTTGTTACATAATTTATTTTACTATTTATTTTATACAAATAAATTAACCGCGTCTGCATAATACGCTGATTCATTTGGATTTGATTGAATTGATTCAAAACCATATCCGCTAATTTGTCTAATGTCAGTTCCACCAGGCCAAGCTCTTCCAGGACTTCGACTATTTTTTATATTACTCTGAACATTGTCGACTACTAAGCTCACGGTAGCTGTATCACTTACTCCATTACTATGTACCCGTCTCGTTTCTGAAGATAGTCGCATTGTTTTACGCATCTGAAATCATTGAATTTTTAAATTCTAAAAGTATAGAAAGGCCATATTTTTGCATAACTATATTTATAACTACATTTATGCTTATATCCATTATATCGTCGCCTTAGTGCAAGAAGGTTCCAATTCAAATTTTCTTCAAAAAGGGTCCAATTCAAATTTTGTATTCAAAAAGGTTCCAATTCAAATTTTCGTTTCAAAAAGGTTCCAATTCAAATTTTCGTTTCAAAAAGGTTCCAATTCAAATTTTTGTTTCAAAAAGGTTCCAATTCAACTGTTTATTTCAAAAAGGTTCCAATTCAAATGTTTATTTCAAAAAGGTTCCAATTCAAATGTTTCTTCAAGAAGGTTCCAATTAAATTGTCAACTTTGTTTCACTAAAAATCGTGACAGCACCTTAATCTCTAAAAATTTTTATCACCTAATACCTTTTCAATAACTCTCGGCATTTCTTATTAGAAAATTTTTATCCAAATATTTTCGCGGTTTCGTAAAATAATTTTTGCTGAAGAGTTATATCGTCGTATTTAAGAAGACTAGCACGTTTACATTTAATAAAGCATTCAGATGGGCTGGTCTTCGTAAATCACAACGATATAAAAAAATGAAAATAATTTTTACTTCCGTATGAAAATATTCTGTTTATTATTTAAATTTATTATAGTTAATAATATAAATAATAAAAAAAATTCTCGTCTTAGACAAGAATATAGATTAGACTGGAAAATATAATCTAATATTTAAAATGCAATTAATACATTATTCGTCGAATCGTTAATACTGTAACTGTATAGTTCGAATTTACGCCCACTTATACCAATAAATATATCTTCACTGCCTATACGATTAAAATAACTTTGTTGGCTTCGTAACAACTACATATTCCCAATTGCCTATACGAATACGAATATCCATCCATAATATCCATCCATAAAACTACGACGTGCGTAGCGCGCTTTATCCACTATTCCACTAGTACTATTAATACACTACGAAACTTTTTCTCTGTAAAAGACAGTGCATAGCGAACGCTGTACCCGCGTGACTAAATTCATCGTTAAAACGCATGCGCGTTACTTTGAAAAACAAGTGCCCGATCACCGCGTTTTAAGATGTTGGCGAAAACTAAGATGTAAGGTGCTCTACATCAGAAATACGGTGTAGAGCGAACATTATACATGCGATACTAAATTCATCGAAAAAATACATTGAGAAATTATGGGGGTGGTTCGTCTGACTGGTTACCGACGGAGCAAAAAAACTTAATTATTAAAATTATTTAATAAAATACGCTATTTTATGCAAATCCCAAATACTTAGAAAATTTCTGCACGCAAAAGTACGGAAAATCATGTATTTTCGGTGCAGAAATTTTGTAAGGTGTCCTTCATGTATTATCTAGTGCCTCTGTATTTGGGATTTGCATAAAATAGCGTATTTTATTAAATAATTGTAATAATTAAGTTTTTTTGCTCCGTCGGTAACCAGTCAGATGTACCACCCCCATAATTTCTCAATGTATTTTTTCGATGAATTTAGTATCGCATGTATAATGTTCGCTCTACACCGTATTTCTGATGTAGAGCACCTTACATCTTAGTTTTCGCCAACATCTTAAAACGCGGTGATCGGGCACTTGTTTTTCAAAGTAACGCGCATGCGTTTTAACGATGAATTTAGTCACGCGGGTACAGTGTTCGCTATGCACTGTCTTTTACAGAGAAAAAGTTTCGCAGTGTATTAATAGTACTAGTGGAATAGTGGATAAAGCGCGCTACGCACGTCGTAGTTTTATGGATGGATATTATGGATGGATATTCGTATTCGTATAGGCAATTGGGAATATGTAGTTGTTACGAAGCCAACAAAGTTATTTTAATCGTATAGGCAGTGAAGATATATTTATTGGTATAAGTGGGCGTAAATTCGAACTATACAGTTACAGTATTAACGATTCGACGAATAATGTATTAATTGCATTTTAAATATTAGATTATATTTTCCAGTCTAATCTATATTCTTGTCTAAGACGAGAATTTTTTTTATTATTTATATTATTAACTATAATAAATTTAAATAATAAACAGAATATTTTCATACGGAAGTAAAAATTATTTTCATTTTTTTATATCGTTGTGATTTACGAAGACCAGCCCATCTGAATGCTTTATTAAATGTAAACGTGCTAGTCTTCTTAAATACGACGATATAACTCTTCAGCAAAAATTATTTTACGAAACCGCGAAAATATTTGGATAAAAATTTTCTAATAAGAAATGCCGAGAGTTATTGTAAAGGTATTAGGTGATAAAAATTTTTAGAGATTAAGGTGCTGTCACGATTTTTAGTGAAACAAAGTTGACAATTTAATTGGAACCTTCTTGAAGAAACATTTGAATTGGAACCTTTTTGAAATAAACATTTGAATTGGAACCTTTTTGAAATAAACATTTGAATTGGAACCTTTTTGAAACAAAAATTTGAATTGGAACCTTTTTGAAACGAAAATTTTAATTGGAACCTTTTTGAAACGAAAATTTGAATTGGAACCATTTTGAATACAAAATTTGTATTGGACCCTTTTTGAAGAAAAATTTGAATTGGAACCTTCTTGCACTAAGGCGACGATATGTTAAATCATTATATATTCTTCACTATTGAGAGAGATTTGACGTAAGAATTTTAGTAAGTATGTTTTGATCATAATCAAATATACACTCTTGTAGACATTCAATAATTCTACAGTTAAAAAGAATAATGTGACTACTCTAAATTCGAATACACGGAGAAAAAGCTAATATTTTTATTAATGTAAATTGCTTTTCTTATCGAAGCAGCGAATATTCTAAAACTGTCCATAAAATTCTTCAAAATATTCAAAAATATCTTTTTTGCAACCCTGTACTTATTTTTTAACATAAATACAATATTTCCGAAACTACTATCGTATATTTTATTAACCAGTACAGTGTCAGGGTTTGGAAAAATTAAAATCATATTTCTCTATAGAAATGTGATATTAGGTATGCATATGCAAGTGCAGTGCAGCAACTTCGCATGTTCACGCATGTTCAACATTTTAAAAGAAATTTTTGATTGTTATATCATTATGGCTATAGTTCACTTTTGTTTTTTACAGCAATTATAAACGGAAAGCTAGCTATATTATTTGAAAGACAAGTGCGTAGCACACGATCAAATATGTAAATTTTACAACAAAAAAACTGATTAACGAGGAGAGGACTAACCCTTCGGTTTTTGTCAGACACCATGGGTTTTTTATTATAACATAAATTAATTTCAGGCTTACTTATTCAGTCTCACCACAATGAAATTTTCAAAAAGAAAGGTTGTCTTTGTCAAAATACCTTCTACGTCAACATATACATTATTATATTCTCATATTGTGTAAATTACATGCATATATTTTCTTTATAAGCAAATGCAGATACTATAAAATTAAAATGTATCAATTAGAGTGACATGCAGCATACGGAAAACCTTTAAACATAATATCTTGAAATTATCCAATTGACATTTAACTAAATTGTTTTAGCAGAACCATAAGTAACTCATATTATATGAAACTTATACGCTTTTAAAATATTCATAATTTCTTTTCATGTTGTTTAAAAAATGTTATTATTTACTATATTCCTTTTAAAAAAATAAATGTATATTATAGAAATAAAATATTAATTGTACTGGTGACGCGTACCTGTCAATTTACTTAATAAATACAGTATATTATAACTTATAAAGCTGTTCCTTTATTGTAAAAACAATTTAAATTAAATATATGTGTGGCAGGCCAGTGAAATTCGGGCAAACATCGCTCGGCCATGTAACTGATTTTATCTCGAATTTTTTTTTCTAAAAGAACTTTCTGAAAACTGCCTGAGTCAAATTTTTAGACTCCTTGAGGCCTCTGGCTTCAAGTTACAATTAATCAAAGTATCAAATATATCTAAAATTAGGCTATAATTAGAAAGCAACGCTGAGTTCTCTTATTAATAACACCGGCATACAAAAAAGCGGTCTGACATCGGAACCGCTGACTTCGAATCCAGGGTCGGTTTGAACCTATCACGTCAGGGTGAAAGTTAATTTAAGATCAAATCGGAAAGAAATCGTTTAAGCCGAGCAAAATGCCATACCTTTATGTTTTTCAGGTCGTTGAATTCGAATCCGAGGTCGGTTTGACCTTATCATGTCAGGTTCAAGGTCAGTTCAAGATCAAATTGGCAAAAAATCGTTAAAGCCGAGCAAAATGCCACACCTTTATGTTTTTTAGGTCGCCGAATTTGAATCCGTCGTCGGTTCGACCTTATCATGTCAGGGTTAAGGTCAGTTCAAGGTCCAATTGGCAAGAAATCGTTTAAGCCGAGCAAAATGCCATAGCTTTATGTTTTTCAGGTTGCTGAACACGAATCCGAGGTCTAATTAACCTCATCTTCCACAGTTTTGCCACAATTTATATAAAATATTAAAAATACCGGAACAGTTTTGTAGTCACTGTTAGCTCATATATGCATGTATTTTGACGTAGTATTTTGGTTACTTTTTATCCTTCTTGTAGTTTTATAAGACTCAAGTCTGTTCTAATCGAAGCGCTGGATATTGCCATTGAGAATACTGTTTAATCTTTCTTTCGCTTGTAACGTTCTCTTTTGTTTTCAAAGGATCTATGTAGTGGATTTCTAATCCTTTTCGAATTACTGTTATCTTCAGTGTCTCTTTTCAGTAGCCAACAGTAGTCTGTCATCATATTTACGTCTCATTTTCCTTGTCAACGCTGTTCGACTTCTTTCAGGTCTTGATGGAAACGCTCACCTTGCTCTTCGCTCTAATCACCTAAATTCTCTGGAAAATAGCTATCATGAGATATGGAGTTTAATATTCATCAAACATCGCAAACGCTGAAAGTTACTTACCATATTTGCTACGATTGCTTCATAGTCAGCACTTTTCTCATTTTCCATAAAGTTTCGAGCAACATTTCGAAAACTAAGCAATACAGCTTTTTCTAAATCGTCCATTGTATTTATGAAATGTTCATCGTAAAATAGCCGTCTGATCTGAGGTCCATTGAATATTTCTTCTTTCAACTTAACTTCAGTCAATTTTCGAGTTCAATTTCCTCGTTAGTTGATTCTGTAGTGCTACCATTCCCAGCATCACTACTTGCATCCATGTCGGAATTATGACCACCACCACCTATTTGTACGATTGTTTTTTTCATCTCACTTGTTTCGCTATCCTCGTTAAATTGCGTGTATGATTGTCCCCTATGCGTATCATTAACCCTTTCCCTACATAAATATGAAAAACTCTCGCTATTGGAATCAAAATTGCCTACGTCGGCACTATAACCACCATGAATAGGAACATAAAGTTGACACTCACATTCACTATCGAAACCACTAACATCCGCTGTGTAACCACAGATTACGTTGTGAATGTTGTCACTGCTTACGTGTTCCGTTTCGGATTCGTCGCTTTCAGAGTCGGAGTATTCTTTCAGACATACTTGCGGATTGGTGCAAACAGCAGTTGAAGCTGAAACATTTTGTTAAATAAGTTAATAAATAAATAAAATATTTGTGTACATGGACATTCAATTTACTTTATACTACAAAGTTTTTAATTGTTTTTCAAATATGCAAATTAATAAAGATTTAATTTAATTTGAATTACTTTTTTACGGTTCTAATTCTCTTTCCAACAGGTCATGAATATTTGACTCCGTATACAACGGTGAATCCATAGTTGAAGCCATTGTATAGACACCGGAGTTCCTGAGTCCGTATGTTACCACGGATTTTTTCCGCATAAGCATTTAATGCGGGACTACACCATCGAGAGACGCGATCAATTCCAATTTCTTCACGACGAATAACTAAGTAAAAAACTTTGTATGTAAATTGCTGAAAATACTCGTTATTTAATAAAAATTTTAACTTATGTTCATTTATCCGCCTGTCGAGAATGTGCAAAACGTCAAATCCGGTGCCTTTATCTACGGGTTCTTGAGATGACAGCGCTCTTTTAAAAAATCTTAATGAGTGAAGGACTCCGTGAACCCGCTGAGATATAGACGCGACCTGACGAGACCAGTCCAGGGTAGGAGTAATCCAGAGGCCAAGTGATTTGACCTCAGACTCATATTCTAGGACGTCATTTCCTATTGTTATCTTCGGGGCAGTATCCAAGTCAATACGCGAAATATAGGCCTGACTGCCCAAGATCATCACCTTCGTCTTTTTCACATTCAAATTCAACCCATTCGACCTCGCCCAGTTATCTATCGCATTCGCATCTTCTGAAATTTTCTTCACTCCCTGAGCGAGGTCGGACGGATAGAACGAGTGATAGATCTGGGTGTCATCCGCGAAAATCATATAATCCGAATGACTTAAAACACGTGGGAGGTCGTTAATAAAGATAGAAAATAAGAGTAGACCAAGGACACTACCCTGTGGAATCCCCCTAGACGTATCAAGCCAGGCCGAGCCCGCTCCCAGCTCATCCACCACCGCTTGAGTACGGCCAACCAAGTAATGGTAAAACCAGGTAATAACTGTATCGGAACAGTCCATTGAACGTAGCTTACGAAGTAATAAGTCGTGAGGCACCGAATTAAATGCCTTTGAGATATCGAATAAAACGAGTATGGTAATCATACGTTTATCTATGGCTCTCCTGATATCATCCAGGACACCGACCAGAGCCGTCTGAGTACTATGCCCCCTGCGGAAGCCTGCTTGTCTCTCTATACCTAAATTATTACCATTAAGATACTCAGTAAGTTGCTCGTGAACCAATTTTTCCAAACTTTTGGAAACTTCACAGAGCTTTGCAATGGGCCTAGTGTCAGACGGTGAGATCACTCTGTTTGACTTTGCCAGAGGGAAAAGCAGAGACTTAGTCCAAGGCTTTGGAAAAGATCCAGTGGAGAGAGACAAATTAAATACTTCAGCTAGATGAGGAGCTAATTTAGCAGATAAAAGTTTAAGCATCGGAACAGAAATTCTATCGTGGCCTATAGCCTTAGAGGTGGCCCTGGTTATTGTGGACATGACTTTCTGTGGGGTGATAGGAGTAAAATGAAAGGAAGTTAAAGGATAAGATAAGGGTAAGATGTCTGGTGATGAGATGAGAGACTGAAGCTGAGTATAAGAGAAAGGAAAAGGTGAATAGGAAATAGAAGCGTAATGTGTGTTGAGTTGATCGAATGAAAACATGTTGAGAGGTGTTTGAGCAGATTTAGACATGAGACCCATGTTCCTGAGCTCCTTCCATAACGCAGACAAGCTAGAGGCGGATTTAATTTTGTTATTAAAATGTAAAAATTTATTGGAGTCAATCTCATTTCTAACAAGTCTACGTAGATCTCTGTAAGTCTGGAAATCCGAGCTAAGGCCAGTGACCAAGTATCTTTTATACGCCATATTGCGAGCCTTAATGTTATGTCTGATATGCGGTGTAATCCAAGACTTACCAGAGTTTTTAATGGTGATGAGTTTGGCAGAAGCGAGTGAGTCAAATGTATGTAGAATGGCTGAATTAAGATTAGAAAGTAGTATGTTGATAGTGGGCGAAACAGATGGGGTCAGCGAACTTTGTGAAGACGAATGTGAAGGTGAATGGCCAGACGACATAGTTGAAAGTTGAGAGATTGATGATATAGACGACACAGTGGTAGAGCATGAGAGAGATGAAAGATGATTAAACGTATCCGAAAAAAGAGCAGCCGCCGCCAACGGATCAACCAGAGCAAGGTTCCTCGACCAAATCCTCCTTACAGCCGGCAAAGGTTTGGAAATAACCAATGTAAGTATAATAAAGTCGTGCCCTGCTGCAAAGGGAACTGCTGACTTAGTATAAGTATATACTGGTGGAGGATTACGTATAATGAAAAGATCGAGCCATGTATGAGATGAATAAGTGGATGAATGTGTATGATGAGTAGGATCGGATTTAATAAGGAAAAGGTTAAGTGAATCTAAATATGAATCCAACATGGCGGATGCCCAATCTTTCTTGCACATGTTAATATTAAAATCCCCGGTGATGACCACCTGGTCGCAAGAATGTAGATAATTTGTCAACGTATCAAAGAATTTAGACGGGTATGCCGCTGTGGGCCTCCTATAAACAACACAAAACAGCAGTGAACTGGTTTTATTAAGAACTCTAAAAATCATAAACTCAGGAATGTTGGAAAAAACGGGGTCGGAGTGAGCCATAAGCCTAACATCAAGATTATTCCTGAAGTAGGCCGCAACACCCCCCCCCCCCCCATCCTTACCAACCCGATCCAGTCTGTGCAATGTGTAGTCAGGAAGGCCCAACATGTTGGAGGAGTCATGCTCTGTGAGGAAGGTTTCTGAAAAAGCAATGATATCGTGATTAGATGGAAGTATTAGTGACTCAATGGATGAAAAGTGTGTTTTTAGGCGGTTGATATTAACATGAAAAATGGAGAATGAAGTGTTAGTAGGTGATGATGACGCCTGGCCCAGCAACCCTCATTGTGAAGTAGGAGAATTATGAAGTACAAGGTTATTAATGTCAGATTCAGAGCGAATTAGTAAAGGTTGCTCTCCCTTCGATTTACGCATGTATAACGTGTAGTTTTTGACATAAGGCCTCGCATAACCTAAGTCTATGGAACGACGCAGCGCTTTACTTAAAAGTAAGTGTAATTCCTTGGGCCAAAGCGCACGCAAAAAAACTGATGAACCTCCACCCGCACCAAAAAGGGAATTAGCGGATAAACCCTTGAGAAGGCGAGCCTTCTCTAAAACTAGATCCCTTGTTGATGGGGAGGAAACTCGGAAAACAATACCTCTACTATTATTATTATCACCGTTACTACTAAAACCGCTAACGCCCGCAGTCGAAGACGTTGACCCTGTGTCTTGCTTACCTGGCTTATTTCGGAAAAGCCAGGGACGAATGTCCAAAACTTGAGCGCAAACGCGGGGGAGGTTGATGGCTGTTAACACCTTGTCAACGGCCTCCCCCTCCGAGATGGACAAATTTGCTGGAACACCAAGCAATAACAGCTCGCAAGTATACGAGGAGGCCGTCATTGCCGACACCGCCGATAACGCCTGGCCGCTACGCGCGTCATCGATTAAGTTTTGCGTCGACTTATTCGCCGCTTCCAGCGCTCCCAGGCGGTCCAAAACGCTGGAGAATCTCTCCTCGGTCGCAGTCTCTATTTGAAGAACCCGGGAGTTGAGATCCCGGATATCGCTGGCCAAACCCGGAACCGAAGCCTTAATACATGAGACCGTACGCTCCAAATTGGCCTCTAACCGGCTCGCGAAGTCAGCGAAGAGAGCAGCCATGTCGACGGTACCAGACTGCTGCGCGGGTAAGCCGGAGCGGCTCTCAGTAAGCGCGGCGCCGCGAGGTTGCTTAGCAACCTGCGCACATGGCGGCAAAGTGGGCGAGACGACGCGCTTGGCCGTCCCAGTGGTGGGGATCGCAGCAGAGAGTGTAGCGCCTGACGCGAGCTTGCCTTCCAAAACAGCCGTCCCGGGAAGTGCTGCCCCCTCACGCGGCACGGGAAAAGTAGAGCTCTTCGCAAGCCGGCAACATCGCGGTTCGTTACAATAGGGCAAGATAGCAAAGCAGTTCGCATGTATGAGACTGCCGCATCGCGTGCATAAATCTGCATGGTCCTTTTTGATAATTCGACGATTGCACACAAAGCAGGTAGAGCGCGTAGCCGGCTGCATCTCCCAAGGATAAAGTTAGTAGCAACGAAGGTGTAGAATAATCCAGAGGAAGATGAAGATATTGCGGCGAACGTCTGAACTCGACTGATAACCACCTGAGACCTAGCATGTACGGAGTAACGTGCTCTCTTCTTCCTATGTCCCCCCACACGAACCGAACACACGCATTCAACAGCCTTTGTAGTTTCAAATTCCTGGTTTGATCGACATCATTGTAGACCGCGCACGCATAATCAAAATGTGGAAAGACAAGTGCTTCTATCAGTCTCTTCCGAAGAGCACGCGATAAAGATTTCCTATAATACCGTAGAGAGTGCAACACTCCATGTACACGACTCGAGATAGATAGCACCTGCCTTGTCCAATCGAGAGAGGGTGAAATCAGAACCCCCAACGATTTAACCTCACATTCATAAGACAAGAATTCCGTTCCCAGAGCAACCTTCGGGGCAGTGTTCAAATCAATACGCGACAGAAAAGCCTGACTACCCAGAATCATAACCTTCGTTTTTTTTACATTTAGTTTGAGTCCATTAGTGTAAGCCCATCGGGCTATCGCATTAGCATCTTGAGTGATACGTTGCACCCCTGCTTCAAAATCTGCCGGAAAAAACGAATGATAGACCTGGGCGTCATCGGCAAAAAGCATATAATCACTATGAGTAAGAGCTTTAGGCAGATCATTTATAAAAATGGAAAACAACACCGGACCAAGAACACTGCCCTGTGGCACTCCTGCATTAACCTCAAGCCAATCAGATAGCTCCCCAGACTCACTCTCCACTGCCTGCATGCGACCCACAAGATATCGATAAAACCAGGTCAGCACATTATCAGAGCAACCAATTTCACTCAGTTTTTGGATCAGTTTGTCATGAGGTACCGTATCAAAGGCTTTAGAGAAATCGAACAGTATAAGAATCGTGATTTTTCTGGCGTCAATGGCTCTCCTAACATCATCAAGAACACCTAAGAGTGCTGTTTGTGTGCTGTGACCTCTGCGAAATCCTGCCTGCCTATTGGTAAGAATATGATTCTCTTCCAGGTATTTGGAAAGCTGATTGTGTACCAGTCTCTCCAAAACCTTTGAAAGCTCGCAAAGCTTCGCAATCGACTTAACATCAGAACACGATTCGACCCTGCTCGACTTCGCCAATGGAAACAAAAGAACCTTTTTCCAGCAATCAGGAAAATACCCAGACGAAAGCATATCATTAAAAAGACCCACAAGGCGCAGTGTTAACTGAGGCTCCAACAGCTTTAACATTTCTACAGATATGCCATCAATTCCCACTGCCCTCGAAGTCGCCCCCCGAATTGCATACTGAATTGCTCTCACGGTAACGGTAGAGAAATGAAATGATGGGGATGAGGGTGACATCGGACATGAATTACAAGATATAGTTGAAAATGATTGGATGGTAAGCGGTTGGACATGGTTTGAGACAGATGCAAAGTGTTGATTCAACTGATGAGCTGTGAAAAATTTGAGTGGTGACGGATTTGATTTAGTGCTGAGACCCATGTTTTTGAGACATATCCAGGACTTCCTAGGATCGTTCATATTATCGAGTTTTCTAGCCAGATAATGAAATTTACTCGAGCTAACGGCGTTCGAGACACGATTACGAAGATCTTTATAAATGTTATAATCTTCACTCGAACCCGTAGCTCGAAATCTGCTAAAAGCTGCATTTCTGTTCCTAATATTTATCTTAATATCCCGGGAAATCCATGGCTTATGTTTACTTTTTATGGTGTGAACTTTTAATGGAGCTAATGTGTTGAACGCGTGAAGAATGGCTTTACTAATGCATGACAATGTGGATGAAATGGTGTGGGTAATTGATGTTGAAGGAGCTCGTTGTGAGAACGGATAAGACCGAAGATTAATTGAGCACAGATCTATAGGAACAGATTGGTCGGGCCAAGGATGATCGTTTAATTGCGATGAATATGAATCGATATATGAGTTGAATATGGTCGCGAGTGTATGAAGGTTGATCTCCCCCAAATTACGTTTTCTAACTTTCTTAACTTCAGTCTGCGCATTCATAATCCGAAGGACAATGTTTATAGCATCATGCCCTGCTGCGAATGGAGCTACCGTTTTAATGTATTTATAATCAGGTGATGGTTCACTAATAAGAAAGAGATCTAACCATGTATGAGAAGGACCACTCGATGTCATTGCGTGGTGAGTTAGTTCTGATTGTACAAGTGATAGACCCAGTGCCGATAAATTATCCCTAAATTTAATTGCCATAGCACTGGTAGAATTCATATCAATGTTGAAGTCCCCAGTGACTATGACATGCTTATAACGCGGAAGAATGTCCGACAAAACATCAAAGAATTCCGTTGGGTATGCCGCTGAAGGCCTGCGGTATACACTGCTAACACTAATGTTACGGTTTTACCCGTTAAACACAGAACCATGTACTCCGGCGAATTCAAGAAAACAGGTTCAGAGTGCGCGACGACTCTTACCCCAATATCCTCCCGAACATAAGCCGCCACACCTCCCCCCTCCTTACCCTCCCGTATAACCCGGTAGTTTAACAATCTCCGAAGAATCGTGAACTGTAAGGAAGGTTTCGGTGATTGCAATGACATCGTGAGAGTCTGGATGAACTAGCGCTTCGATAGATGAGAAATGAGTTTTAAGTCGATTAATATTAGAATGAAAAATGGAGAACGATTTAGATAATACTATGGGCCTCGCATAACCCAGTTCGGTTGATTTACGTATTGTCGCTTGCCATAATTCAAAAACAGTTTTCGGCCAGAGAGGCCTAATAAACAAGAATTTGTCGTCACCCTCTCCAAAAATATCACATGCTTTTTTTCCTTTCAATAGGCGCGCCCTCTCGATCACCGCATCCCTGGATACAACGGAGGACATTCTAACAACCAACCCGCGCGAGCGCAACGACGTAGATGATACACTCAAGGTATTTGTGTCAGTTTTTGGCCGCGGGGTCCAAGGGCGGAGGTCAATAACTTGGGTTTTTATATTCGGCAACTTCAGTACTTCAAAAATACTACCCAACAGCTCGTTGTCCGATTTTAAGGATTCTCCGGGCAAACCCATAATAAGGATCTCACACGTATCCTTTATAGGAAGACGGGATGTTCCTGCAATATCTGTAGTATTACTCGATTCTAAATTGCATACTCTATTTTCTAGTTTGTTCAAGCGCTCATAAACAACTGAAAATTTCTCGACCATATCCTCCTCAATCGAACTGACCTTCGCTTTTAAATCCCTAAGTTCGGCCCTGACCTCGTCCACCTTACCCTCGACTCGATTAACCACTTCTAACACCGTTTTGATATCGCTCCGTAAGCTTTCCTTAACACTCTGCGTGAATTCTTGTACCCACGGTGGCAGGGTAGCCGCCATCGGAACGGCATCACCGAGCGTATCATGCGTCGCGGGATTAGGCTTAGCGGGCGGGGCGCCGCGAGGTTGCTTAGCAACCTGCGACAATGATGGCGACGGAGGCGAGGCTACACGCTTAACGCAAGAGGTGGTAGGAATGGGCGTGGTCCCCGACGCGGCACTGTCGGTCGCGAAAGGCTGGCGCGGTAACCCAGGCGGTGGCGCCCTCTTGTCAACTGGTTCAGTTACTAACGATTTAGACTTAGATTTCGCGATAGCACAACAGCACCGCTCAGACGAACCCGGTACAACTTCAAAACAATTTGTATGCGCAATATTATTACAGAGGTTACACACCTCTGTGTAGTCCTTGCGCGTCAATCTCGCTCCGCAGACAAAGCAGCCCCGCGGTGTTGCCATTTCTTCCAGATGGTTTTTCGCAACGTTGATACTCCGTGTTCAAAATTTTTTTCTCATTTTCCAGGAAAACTCTAGAGGGTATTTCTATGTAATTTCTCGCACTGAACATGAAAAAAATAGTAAAAAAATCCTAGAGATACTCTTGACCTTGAAAATCTATTTTTCAACGTCAAATTTTTTTTCTAGCATAGATAGAATTTTTTGAAGATTTTCGTACATAGTGTCATGGACTGAATAAAACAAAATTCTGAAAAAAATAGCTGAGGTATCATTGATCTTAAAAATTTACATTCAAGGTCGCATTCACTTCTAAAACAAGTGCAACAAACATCTGCTACATTTGTCAAGATGCCAAGAAATATTGTGACATTCGCTCTTAGCATAACCCAGGATCAACGGCGTGGACGTGGCGAAAAGGTGATCCCATTGGTGTGCTTGATTTTCGTGAGTCCCCTTGCCTCTCACGTTTCGGGGTGCTTGATTTCCGTGAGTCCCCTTGCCTCTCACGTAGGAATGATTGGCTCTACGGTAATGTCTCTTTTATTTAGTACTCTTCAAAGCATGGTGCTGCGCATAGAGGAGTTTCACAACTAGGGCAAATGTATGTCGTTCTACGTGGAGTCTTACGCAAAGAGCACAAGTGGCATCTTCGACTTGTACCTTGCCTCGGGAAATGGTGGCCAACTAATCGAATAAGAGAGTCATTGTAAGGAGAGATGCCTGCAGAAGGATCAAGTTTCAGTAATGATCTAGCAACCTGTAATCTATATGAAGGAAATGATATAACATTCACGTTTCTCATTTTATACAACGCATGAGCATTGGATAGACAAAGATCAATAAGATGAAAAAGAGCTTATGATACCATTTCATTGTTTTTCGCACTGTTTCTGTTATAGATAATTGTCTATCAACATTATCAATACCCATATTTTGATTATAATCGTGGACACACCTTGGCTATATAATATCTTTATTTCTTAGGTAACATTTTTTTCCAGTTGCACAGAATTCAAGTTCGTGTACAGTTGTAAGCATACGAACGCTACGTTTATCTTCCCACCTTACTGCCATCCACACATAGTTTTGAGAGACTTGTACTTCACCTCGAACTAACTTGCTTTCAAGCTTTGGCATTCCCTTTCTAGTTGCTTTCACTGTACCACACATATACATTGGATACTATTGGATTCAATTACCAATTTGACAATTCAAATGGATTAAAACCATATTACGCAAGTGAAAAAATTAAATTTAATTTAAACTAATTAAGAACAAATAGCTATAATCAAAAACAATTAGCCCTAATATCAAAATCGTATATGAATAATAAGTCGATCTGATAGAGGCGAGCAAAGGAGGAAGAAAACACAATTCTTTCCTTTATTTTTTGCACAACGATTTGATGGCTTGGTCTGCCAACATCTTTAGGTGCCTTTATTCAAACACAACAATTATTTAATAAATTTTCAAAAAAAAATACATAAATTACAAATAAGACATACACAATATTAAATGTACCTTTTAAATTCGAATTAACGGTGAGTTAAAGAGTCGAATGGTCAGTGTCAAACATTGAGAGATGTAACGTAAATATATACACTACCGGCCAATTCCTTTTGCCCACTTCGACTCAATTTTACCCGTTACAAAAAGTATCATAACTTGGGTAAAAACTGAGATAAATAATCGTTCGACAGCTCATTTAAAAGCTTGAAGCAAGGGCTTTTTAATGGTTTACCGTCCCTATTTAAATTTTTTGTTTTTTAATATTTTTAACATAAAAATCAAAATGTATAAAATTCGGATTTTCTTGTTCGTCTTCATTTTAAAACTGCACTTCAACCAAACATCGGAAAATAATTTTATAAAAAAAATTGAAAAGCTTGAATCATGAGCTTTCGAACGCACTATATTAACATTGTTTTAAAGTTCTTTTTACGTTTTGACTGGTGGTTTTCTTTTAAAACACGTCTTTTCTTCAACTTTATGTATCTCGGAAGGATTAAATTTAAAAAAAAATGTATAGGAGAACAAATGTTTGATTTTATCTTAAGATTATGTACACATTTTTCAGATTGTTTAGAATTTTTTTTTTTAATTTAATAAATGAATTGATTATAAAGAATTTTCTAAACTATACAGTTAATAGAATTTTAATAATTATTTTCTGTATTTGGTAGTAAAGAAAACCACCAGTCAAACGTAAAAAGGACTTTAAAACAATGTTTATATAGGGCGTTCGAAAGCTCATGATTCAAGCTTTTCAATTTTCTTTATAAAATTATTTTCCGATGTTTGGTTGAAGTGCAGTTTTAAAATGAAGACGAACAAGAAAATCCGAATTTTATACATTTTGATTTTTATGTTAAAAACATTAAAAAGCAAAAAATTTAAATAGGGACGGTAAACCATTAAAAAGCCCTTGCTTCAAGCTTTTAAATGAGCTGTCGAACGATTATTTATTTCAATTTTTACCCAAGTTATGATACTTTTTGTAACGGGTAAAATTGAGTCGAAGTGGGCAAAAGCAATTGGCTGGTAGTGTATATATATATATATATATATATATATATATATATATATAAACACGAGTTCTACCACAGACATACGTACATAATAATACGTCAGATGTATCAGCACTTTAAATTTCGAAGAATAGGAAAGTAAGTACTATTCCAAAACTTTATGTCATCTTTAGCATTAATATTATTACTGTCACATTTCATATGAATCATTTAAGAAATTAATCTTTTATTGTAATTCACTTCTACAACTAAAATTTTTGTATTATCCCAATTAAATTCATGGTTAGAGCTTTTTACATGGTGATTTACAACAGAATCTGTATTATTATTTTTCACATGTTCATTGATTCTGGTTTTTAAAGAGCGTTTCGTTTCACCGACATATGAAACTGAACAAGTTTTACATGAAAATTTATAAACAACGTTTGTTTGAACCCATTTGTTGGTAGTATCTTTACCTAATTTTATTAACTAATTTAAATGTTTTCTAACTAACGGCAACACTTGAATATTGTAAGATATTAAAATGTTTGCTAATTTATCAAAATTTTCTAGATAAGGTAGAAAAACATAGGTTAAACGATTTACTTTTCTATTATTTTTTTGAAAATCTGATTTTTTCCTTTGTTCTAAATAATTTAATCTACTTTGTATGTTTTGCCTAATAAATGTAATAGGGTAATTATTATTAATCAGTAATTTATTTATAATTTTTAAGTTTTTTGTGTAAAATTTTGTATCTGCCAACAAACAAGCTCTATCAACAAGATTAAAAACAATGTTCCTTTTTTGCTGCATTGGAAGGTTTTTGGTACCAATTAGTAATTATACTATCTGATTTAATCTCGAATTAATGTAATGTCTAAAAAATTAATTGTTATATTTTTCTCTAGTTCAAAGGAAAATTGTAAATTTTTATCATAAGAATTAAAAATCTTAATTACTAAATCCACATGTTGCTTTTTTATACACATTATCTTATCGTCTACATACCGAGAATAAAAATTGAAAAACATTTATGAATGGTTTGTAACTTATTAATATAAGACATTCTTTTTCCAAATCATCCATAACAATATCAGCAAATAACGGTGATATTGGTGAACCCATTGGTGTTCCATTAATTTGCTTGTAATAACAATTGTTGAACACAAAAAACGTGTTATCAAAAAGAAACTTAGTACATTTTACAATTACCTCGAGCGGCATTTTGCAATTATTTAAAATAGAAATTCTTCTTTCTAAACTTTTCAAAACTAAATCGCATGACACATTTGTAAAAAGTGAAAAGGGATAATAAAATATATTCATCATTTACTTTAATATCTTTTAATTTTTTTTTAAGTTCAAAACTATTGTTGATGTGAGAATTTGGATTTTTCAATTATGGTTTTATTTCAGAATATACTATTTTAGCTAAAAAATGAGTTGGGCTGTTAACAAGAGAAATAATAGGTCTTAACGGTACATCTATTACATTATAATATAAAAATTCACAACCAAAAGCAATAGCGCATTTTGCAAACGTAATATTAATTGGTTGTCATTTAAATTCGGATCATTCAATTGCCATACATTGCAAACTATTGGACATGAATTTGTTCATTCTAATTATTCAAAACCATTTTTTACCAGTGTTCAAATTAAAATTAATGCAAAATAATTGAAACAATAATATAATATTAATTAACAATTACTAATATCTATATTGTAAAATTAATGGAATGTAATTAAAATTTGGATCAATTTATTATCATATATTAAAAACTTTTGGATTCAATTATGA
This sequence comes from Theocolax elegans, assembly GCA_026168455.1. Taxonomy (NCBI): domain Eukaryota; kingdom Metazoa; phylum Arthropoda; class Insecta; order Hymenoptera; family Cerocephalidae; genus Theocolax; species Theocolax elegans. The sequence continues at coordinate 29,289,074 of CM047431.1, read as the reverse complement.
ATTTGATCAATCATATTAATTAAAACCATATTATGCAAACCGTAAGATTAAAATTAATTCAAATTAAATAACTAAAACAATTAGATCTGGCTAAAAGAAATTCGGGACCAAAAAGTAATATATTAGGTAGAAACAATATTGATATTCAAATTTATTAAAATATATTAAAATGGCAAGTGATTAATATATTTATATTAAAAGCAATTAAAAAATTGTGCTAATATTGTTAGATCTTAATTAAATATGATTGTAAACGAGTTTTTATGAAATCCAATTGAACTTACGAATTATCATTTTGAGAATTCGTTGCATTTAAAACACCCTATCAATTGAAAGATATTCTATTCGATTCAATGATATCATTGAATGTCGATTTAAAGCAAAAAACACGTATTTTTTGCCTATAACAATTAATTGATTTTAATAGTTCTTTCTTAATATTTTTTAATCAAAATTTATGTTTTATTTACCAATTGATTTTAATGGTAAATATGCCGATTCGTAAGTTCAATTCGATGCAATTCACTTTTTTTTAATCGATTTCAATAGTTCTTTTTTAGCAGGGTAGTCTAATTTTTATGTATTTTGATGAAATTGATAAATTAATATTTTTATTGAGACAATAAAATATTTATTCGACTTAAGCAAATGCGTAATTCTTGCAACAAAGCATGTGTTATTATAAGAAAATAGTTTAGCTGTCAGAAAGATTTCAGTAACTTGATAACGAAACTATTCCTATAAAATATTTCATAATATCGATCAACGTCTTTAAATTTTTTTTATTTAGGTGGCTGTGATCAATAAAATTTCTTTTGATCCACAAAATGTTTAGTTGTTTCAATCAAAGTATTTCATAAACGAAGTCTTTGAATTTTTTTATATTTCAATGAATGTGATAAATTAAATATACTATTGACACAATAATTTATTTATTCCGTTCAAGAGAATTGTGTGATTCTTTGAACCAAGCGTGTAGTACTTTAACAAAATAGTTTATCTAATTAGGTCAGTATGTATTAAGACTCACTAGTGTACAGGACTCCCTTCGGGGAGGTCCTCGTTTTTGATATGGTAAGTGGAGGGTTTTGTGCAGTGTTGCGTGCGATGTCGATAGAGAAGTTTATGTTCATCCAATATGTAAATTAATATCTCTGCGCTTTTTTATTGCCTTGAAAAGGGACGGCTACAATACATCCGAAACGTCGGCAATTAATAAAATTTTATGTTCGTGGAGATCAATAATTATATTTATTAACTCCAGACATTACAATATTTTACAATAAAAAATGTATCCTATAGAGGTGCACACTGCACCTGTACATAGGAGCCGGAGAACTTAACACTATATCCTAATACTAAATTAACCTAATACTATATTTAAATAAGAGTTTTGCAACTTAATCAATATAACTAGTATACTGTTTAGTGCATCACTCTTTTACATTTTTTTTAAACACTTTAAATTTAAATGCTCATATTATTGTTTAATATTATTACTTGTTTAAACATTTTTTCCTTATTTTTCACCAAAATCTTGTTAACATGGCTCTAGCAGTTGTGAACGTTTCTGTTGTCGCATTTCTGTTTCTTGCAAAAATAATTTTCTCGATGTTGTTTAGTCTTGCAGTCAATAAAGCCTTATTTTTTGTTAAACAATTTTTTGGACGAACGATAGCTACTTTTACCATGTATATCTAATTGTAGGAAATTAAGTAACTTGATTATGAAACTATTTCTACTAAATATTTGATAATATCGATCAAGTGTTTATTAAATTCAATAAAATCTTTATTTGAACGAACTAAAACGATTTGTCGAAACAACAAAGCTATTTTTAATGAAATGTTAACTGCATTTAATGAAATATTTTGCCCACTTAAGAACATAATTTAGTTGCTTCGAAAAATTAAGTTGTTGTACTAAAGCATATTTATCGACCGGAAGATATTATTGCCTCTACAAATGTTTCATTGTTTCAATATAAATGTATTTTTAACGAAATACAACTTAATAAAATATTTCTTTGCATCAATAATATTTAAATTAATTATTTAATATAATTCATATTTTAGCCATATTAAGTTAAAAAAATTAATGGTCAATTGCATATTTACTATAAGCAATACTAATCACTTATTAATATTTTTTACTATTTTAATACGTACATGCATGTATATGTTGGGGCAGTTCTAACTACATATCACTTACTTAGCGTATTTGTATGTAAGCATTTCAAAGCACCGTAGCATATAGGAGTTAAATAATACCTCACTCGGATTCCAGTTAGTCTAGACAGTGAGAAAGGAGTACAAACTCCTGTGACACATACGCACACACACAAAATCACTGTCCCTGTCAGTGTTCCGCACAATAAATTATCCAGTCCATTCCTTAAGTTGAATCCTTGAATAGTCGGTTGAGGTCCTATCTTGAATCTTGTTCATTATGTCCTGGAGAAGATAATTGCATAAGGTAGAAGTTGAGGTAGTGTAGACAGCACTTGACGAGTGCATAGAAGAAGTCAAGTCGTATCCAGCCTCATCAAAGGAAGTGGTGGTCCTCCGCTGCTGTAAAACCTCCTTTGAGTACCTGCAACAGTATTAGTAAATAATACTGAATAGAAATTAGAGTTGAGGAAAGCAGCAGGATGTTAAAACCTAGTTGCAGGTAAGGAGAAGGATAGGTAAAGTGAGGTTAGGATAGTACCTCCACAAGACACTCCACAATATTGAAGAAAGAAACATTGTAATTAGTGCCATTCCCTTGAATAATTTAGCTTGATGCAGAAATATGAATAAAGCAGTGGGCTTAGGAACCTGGTGAGAAAGGATCAGCTGAGAAAATATCCGGCGCAGTGTTGATGCCGTCGTTCCCGCATGCCGCACCTAAAACACATAAAAAACTCGGACGAACTTATATTAATAAAGGTTTATTTATTATGGAACTAGTGTATTTTACCAATTGTTCACGTTGTTTCTATTGTCGAGGTTCCGGGTTAATAATATCCAGTAGTTGAGACGGTGCACGGAAGCAGAATTATTTACTGCATATAAACGATACGTGCGTCGAATTGGCCGAGTCAAGCGAACGAGATCCAACTGTTGCGCGTGGCGCATGCGCGCCGACTCGCTGATCCGTTCAACACGACGAACTTGGTGATTCCGAGTCGGGCCGTCGAGCGATACAGTTTAAAACGCTAATTAGATTATTATTACCGAGAGTGGTTATTTTATTGATTGTTTTTCGAGCTTCTGCAGGTGAAACTCCTGCCTCGCTTTCCTGTTCCTCCAGCTTCCCATACAAGTTGTGTAATTGTGTGTGTGTGTGCGGTAATCGCGATTTAGATATATATAAAATTGCCGTGTAAACGCGGCTGGCGACCGTGACTATTTTTTCGTTTTCGTTTATTGTAAAATTATTTTATTAGTATTAAATATTCCAGCTTCTAATAAAATGTGATGTTCTATTAATGTGTTTAAGAAATATCAAACTATTGATTTTGTTTGTAAAATTATGTAAGTGTATATGCGTTGCTTTATGCGATGTAATAAATACATGTAATAAGCGAAGAAATTATGCGTGCTACCCGAATTGCGAACAAAATTAATCTAAAAATAAATAATATGCGTACATAATAGTCGTTAGAATTATGAAATGTAATCGGCAATTAAAGTAAGCACCAAATTATGAAAAGTCAAGTAACCACAATATGATAAGTTTGAATATTAAGAAAAAATGTTTGAATATATATAAAATATTTTGTTAACTAATCATATGATTTAGTTGAATCAGCTACATATTTAATTCAATTGATAATATATTCGTTGGTGCAAAATTATCTTTTATATAATTATTATACTATATAAAGATAACATTACCTTTAAAAAGCAGCTTTTTGTTAAAAGAAGAAATCGAGATTTTGATTCAATTATATAAACAGTTGACGCAAGAAATCTACACTTGAATCAATGAAATATTTGTTTCAAATTATATCCGAAAATCAAAGTTTGTGAAATATTGTGTCAGTTTAACTAAATATTTGATCGTCTTCAACAAATATTTCGTTGCTTTAGCAATTTCTTGATTGAAAGAAGAAATCAAGATTTTGATTTAGTTAAATAATAGGTTGGATTAATTTAATGTTCACTTATTTCTAAAAAACAAATGACTAGTTTAATTAAATATTTATTTCAGTCAACTAAATATCGGATTTATTTAAACAAATTATTTTAATACGGCGACAGTTAATTACATTTTAATTTACTGTACTTTTTTCAATTTCATTTCAATAATTCTATTTATTATTTAAATTCAATTAAATTCCTTCCGTGAACCTAAGAGTCCGTATATTATAATTGCTCGTGCTTCGCCTGTCTTCCTGTGTGCTATGCTTGGAATTGGGTTTTTACTCTGTGACGGTAGGTAGGATTTATTTACAGTGCGGGTAGGTAGTTATAGGATAAGGATACATGGGAAGGTAGGCTTATATTAGGGACTCGTTTAGCTTGTGCGGGTAAGTACGTGTTCGCATAGTACTTTATTTACTTTGACATGTGCAAAGCACATTGTCACATTGTAAATCGTATTTTTTTATTTATATTTTTTTAAAATAGAAATTAAATTAAAAATAAACCAAGCTCAATCGACATAAAAAAATTTTGAACTTACATATTGACCTTAAAATTATTTCAAGCGACAAGAGTACAGAGAAAAAGACCTTAATTTTATTTTCCTTTATCGTTTTCAAATTAATAATCGCGTATTTATGTATATTAAATAAATATTTACTTTTCATTTAAATATATTATAACGGTAAGTCACCGATTAGGTGAACAACGCGAAAAACTATAGATATAGAGCGCGCACGGTGTTGTAGTGCAGGCCGATATACCGCGTGGTTTATCGTGCCTACCAGAGAAGTATTGGTGTGTGTGATACGGTGTGGGTGCGGAGAGGCTTCCCCCACACGACCCAACACAGCCGAGCAAAGCCGTACGTCGCCACCGCTCCAGATTCCGTCTACGGAATGGACGGAAGACCGGGGTCAATTCGCCAGTAGGAGCGAGAGAGAAGGAGAGATAGACGGGGAAGAGTTCGCGTGACCTTTCCCGCCATTTTATCGTGTTTCGAGTAGTGGCTCAGAAAGACAAAGGTGAGTGGTGCACCACGTTTAAACCCGCGTGTTCCATCAGTATTTTCCCGAGTATTCCTGGTACGGTCCAGGTGAGAGAGCGTTTCCCTTCTTTTCCCCTCTCGCGACAAATCCCACCCGGGTACTTAGGTCGGTGGTTCGCGGGAGCCACTTCGCGAGAGACGGCGTGCGTGACGTAGGCTGCTCCTACCTAAGAGCTCCCTACGTCAGAGCTAATATGTCACATGGCGTGATGTCACAACCATCGGGTTAAGCATCCAAAACTCCCCCCTCAATCATTATTGTAAAATTTATTATTGTCTATTGATTTATTTAACATATTTGACTCTGAAAGATCGTCCATCTCGCCGACTAATGAAATATCAAGGTTGTTAATCAAATTCCCGATTATAATCCTTTCCGACGAATATCGCCCTCTCCGGCGTATACTCTAGTTGTCGAATTTTGGGCATAGGGTCCAAAAAACGGATTCAAAGTTAAACAAAGTGTTTGGCGTTGTTAACGGCATTGCACGGCAATCATAGTGATTCCCGATCGCATCGTGGGATTGTTATGCTTCGGTTGGTAAATTTGGGACAAATTGGACCTAACCGGGGCCTTATATTCCCCAGTACCCACCCTGTTACAATATATATAATTTTTTTATAATTTTTTAAGTCAGATAGATTGGCATAATTTTGATTTAAACAGTATGTATGCCAATTGTGATTAAAAGATAATAAATAGTATTTAATTGACAACCTTTTAGAACTGTAAATTATATATATTGTGACAATATGCTACGCACATATCAACATAAATCATAAAGGACCCTGTAACACGCCTATGGGAAATGTGGTTTCCGTCAATTTCGCTGAATTTTTTATATGTTGTGTATCTTGGCGTCCTGAACAAAAGTCTCAATGGGCACAAAGCTCTAAACGCAATAGGTCCCATAGTATGGGCCCCTGAAGTCACTATTACAGGGTATCAGCTCTAGTTCTCGGTGCTGATTGCACTTTACCGTACATTGGTTTCCGTTAATATGGTAAACTCTGGGTAGTGCTAATGCAAACGGCAAACATACTTAATTTTTTATTTTATATATATCTTTACATTTTTTATTTTTATTTTGATCAATACGAATTCCAATTGATTAATACTTTTAATTCTCTTTAAAATTGTTGTATAATATTGATTGTGTTACTCTGTTACTATGTTATAACGAAAACTACGTGTTTATACTCTACCCAATAAACCTTGAGTTAAACGCCATTAAACATATAAAGTCTGATTACTTAAGCTATACATTTACAAAACTTGCGTTTGGGGGGTTTGGGCCTCCATAAACATTAAAAAAGAGTATCGACAAACTCCTATCGTACAATAATACTCGTTTATGCATCTTTTAGTGGGGCCCGTCTGAAGTCCTATCGAATTTTTGGGCTTGGGCCCATTAGAGCAGGAAATTGGGATACCGAGACATGCGGCCAACCAAAAATTAGGCTATATTAACGGAAACCAGTGTACGATTAAGTGCCATCAGTACCGAGAATTACTATTAGAGCTGATACCCTGTAATAGTGACTTCAGGAGCCCATACTGTGGGATCTATTGCGTTTAGAGCTGTGTGCCCATTCAGACATTTGTTCAGATCGCCAAGACACACAACATATAAAAAATTCAGCGAAATTGACGGAACCATATTTCCCATAGGCGTGTTACGGGGTGCTTTAACCTATTAGGTTAAATTTGTCAAATTTATTGCTTAAAGGCATTAAAAAAAGTTGGGAAAAAGCTTCCCGATAGTTATAAACAATTAATTGAAAAAATTCTGAAATTTAGAGTGAAATTATTTTTGTATAGACTGTGAAATATAGAAATCGTTTGCAACGAACCTCGGGAAGTGAATTTCCAGCGCCTATGATGTCTGAACTAAAAGTTGATCTGGTTATAAGTGATAAAATTATTTGTGGAAGATCCAATATGGTGACCAAAAGAAAAAATTTTAGTTTTAAACTCGGCATTTTTTTTGTTGAAAACTATGGGCCTAATAAAAAAATTCCTAAGAACAAGAAAATCTTAAAATCTCTGAAAGAATACTTTCAATTTTTTTCAGAATTTATTTATGAAATTTTACAAAATTTTAATTTTTCAAATTTTTTAAAAAATCGAAATTGTTTTAATAATTCTGAAAAAATTTAAGTGTTCTTGGACTGGTTCTAAGACTTTTATGTTCTTAGAAATTTTTTTATTTGATCTATAGTTTTTGAGAAAAAAATTGATAAAAATTTCGATCTGATGTACTTGCTGTAAGAAGGTGCGTTGTACCTGTCAAACATATAAGCGAGCGAGTGCCAAGCTAAGCTATCCTACCTACCCTAACATCACTAAGCACACTTCACCTACATGGAAAAGTCGGAGCTGATTTACCATTACTAGGAATGATAATAAAGATTTAATTCATAGGCAGCATCACCAGGAATACCGTTCTCTCCGTGGAAAGCAGCAGCCACTATGCGAAATTGTCCCCTTCGAGTCCGTACTGTCGCGAGCACGGTGGGCTCGAGTATTGAAGCAGCGAACGATCCGAAGCTCGAGGGAGCTCATCGAGGCGCCATTGAGGCAACAGCCGACCTAACTACCGCTATCGCTAGTAGATACTTCCGGACTTAAATCTGTTTATAGGATTGCGTCGGTTGCTATTATCAAAAAATATTTTGGCAAAACTTCTTGCTAATTGAAACAATTAATGGTTCTATGACCAGTTTTAGAACAATATTGACATACAATCGGACAGTTATTCGAAATATAATTTATTTCACGCGTTACTCGAGTTGAACGAGAACGAGCCTCCTGTCGGTTCGGCGTCTCCTCATCCAGGACACTATAAGCAAACTCGCGCTTTACCTTGAGCGTTTCTTCACGAGCCTGTTTTATAGAAGTTGGGGTCTCTAAACGCGCACGAATTTCCCAACGAAACCCTTTTATAGGAATTTAAAGCAATCTCGTCTTAGTTCGAGTATGAAATGATCTGCTATCGCGACTTGTCCCTCTCTGTCGGTCGCTTTGACTATTTCATTTTTTATTTCTTGTAACAGATTAAAATAAGCAACGACTGTCTCATTGTTTTTCTGTTTCAATTTAGCAAGGTCTCCCGGCCACTCGCAATATGTTTTTATTGATCCCAAAGTATTTTCGAAAAAATGGGATATCTCTTTGATAGAATTAAAATTCTCTCCGCGCGCATAAGTTAAAGCTTCCCCATACAAACGCATTCGAATAAGTTTTGTTAATTCTTTCTCGTACTCCGATGGTAAAATTTCTTTAGCTTCATTAGATCCATCCAAAAATTGCGATAAATTTATGTTATGACCGTTAAAACGCGGTATTAAACCTCGAATTGGAGAAGTCATTGTTTTATTATTAATTTGTTTTTTAACTTCACTCCTATCTATTTTTTTGGTTTCGATCCGGTGTTTGTTATTAATTCATCTAAATTAAATAATTCGTCTTTAATCCTAGAAGAGTTTGCTTGTTCGGGTGATCGTTTAATTAATTGATTATCGAAGGGAATTGTAAAATCTGTCGCGCCTAGAATTAGTTTATCGTCGAGTACTTTCGCCTTTGCTACCTCAGTCTCTTTTTCGATCGGTGCGGAAAAAATATTTTTCCTACTATCGTGCGCAAAGTTCGAGTTTGCGCACTCATTTGCGTGCGCAAAGTTCCACTTTCCCACACGCTATAATTTCTATAATTGAGCGTGCGGGAAAGTAGTTGAGCGTGCGGGAAAGTAGTTAAGCGTGCGGAAAAGTGGTTGAACACGTAGGAAAGTATAAGAAGTTGGGCGCAATACAATATGTATGAATATGGGCACGTAACTCGAACGCCGATTTGTTTACGTCTTGTTACTTAGCAACATCTTATATTTATAAAAAAGTTAAAAGTTTCAATCTTAATTTTGACGTCTCACTTGCGGCTCTATATATACGTATTTATATGTTCTGAATAAGGATGACATCAGTAAGTGGGGTCGACAGTGATAGTGACGATGTGTTCGATAATGTGCCACCGGAATAGCTTGAAGCAGCAAAAGAAATAGCTTTGAATACGTTGCTAAATATTTCTAAACAAAAATATACAAAAGTTTACAATGAGTTCAAAAAGTGGCGTAGTACAAGAAATACGAAATCATTTGCAGAGTCCGTTTTATTAGTGTATTTAAACGAAATATCAACAAAATTTAAATTTAAATGTTAAATTAACGGTTTTTCATTTTTTTAAGCGGGGGGGCTCCGCCCCCCCGAACCCCCCCGCCCCCCAACTTTCCCTCCGCCCACGCGGTTCTACTCAAATGTGTCGAACTTTGCGCACTCAGTAGGAAAAATAGTATACGATACTCGTGCGCTCGTAGGTTATCTCGCACTCGCTTCGCTCGTGCGGGAACAACCTACTTTGCGCACTCGTATCGTAATGTACTATAACGCGCCTTTAATTTTATTTATGATACCTTGAAAAATTGTCTCTTTTTTTTATACTTTCTTGTGAACTTTTTACGATTTTGGATTACTTGAGATAATAATCTAACAAATCTTTTTTCACTTCAGTCGCGTGCCGTTTCCTTACCAAACTTATAACGTTATCCGGTGTTAGAATCAATGGTTCTTAGGGACGATGAGTCGGGGTTGGCGCACTAAAATTTTTTGGATTAATAGCGATAAGTTCTTTATGTACCTCGTATTTCCATACAGCACTTTTTATGCTAAAATGTTTTACGCGCGTGGGAGTAATTATTGTGTTTTCTTGCTCGTTTTTAATAACTTCGGAAATAGAAAGATCGGTTGGAAAAAGAAGTCTGTATATTCAAAACCGCAAGGTATTTTTATATATAATGAAATATTCGCTGCACTTTTTTCTAGTCTATCCTTTTAATAATTTATTTCTTTTGTCAAATTTTGCACTGTTTCCCTAGACGTTTTAGTTAAATCGAGAGTATCGAGAGTTTGAACTTTTTCTTTGTATAAACTTAGTAATCTATCATTTATAGAAGATTCTAAATTCGTGTCTCTTTGTTTATTCACATATCTCTTTTTGTTTCTCTAAAAAATGTGAGTTTTCCGTCAAATACTGTAAAATATTATCAGTAGGAAATGGTTAATAAACCATTCGCATTCCTTTCTCTCTTGTTTGACTAGAACTAGCCTTACGTAGCCGGGAGTAGCGAGCGAAGTTATTTTGAGACTAGAGATACAGGATATAAAGTGGGATTATAAAATAATATTTTTTTACTTGTAATTATATAATTTCCTCCGTTTAAATGAACATATATAACTAAATTCTTCTAGCATTTTAATGAACAAAAGTTATTTAAGTTTGAAAACAATTTTATTATTGAGAATATAACAATTGAACGTTAAACCCGTTAACAAATTATCTTGTTTCGCAAATAAAATATACATAATATTATTTTATTATAAACATTAATAATTAATATACAAAATAAGAATTATTACCAATAAATGCAGTTTAAATTCGAAATTGTGTAGTTCAAAATATGAAGTATTGTCAATAAATTGCAATTCAAACAATAAATGATGTACATAAAATGCGATGCAACAAAACGAATTATTATAAATAAATTACAGTTTCAAACAATAATTATTGTAATATAAAGCGGTTGGTTCAGTAATTGAAATGATACAAAATATCAGGTTTGCCTTCACGAATATTAGTATATATGTATATATATATATATATATATATATATATATATATGGGGTATTCCACGTGAAGTGGTCCGTTCAAAATTTTAAAATGCACCAAATTAATTTACTCAAAAGTTATTCTAACCGCAAAAAGTGAATTTTTTCTAGTTTTTTTCAACACCAGCTGGGTTTACCGCTATTTAACTCAAAATCTATCAACTTTTACTATGAAACATTATATATAACATTCGTTGCTAACTATGTCTAGAATTTATCCTTCTGGGTTAGAATTTCTAATCTCAAGGTTAATGTTACATAAACTACATGTCAATATTCAACTTAAAAGTAGTGTAAGTGCGCCACAATTGATTTCTTTATCCAAAAGTCTAAAAAAAAAGCTTGGAGCAATACCTTTCAAATGGTCTGTAGCATTTTTATGGCCTTCAATTCTGTAAAAAGTTATAACAATTTAAAGAAACACGAAATTTTTTTAAAAATTTAAATGGGAATTACCATGTTAATTTTTGTGAATTTTTTGTCTTTCTTTAAATTGTCATAACTTTTTACAGAATTGAAGGCCCCAAAAATGCTACAGACCATTTGAAAGGTATTGCTTCAAGCTTTTTTTTAGACTTCTGGATAAAAAAATCAATTGTGGCGCACTTACACTATTTTTAAGTTGAATATTCACATGTAGTTTATGTATTATTAACCTTGAAATTAGAAATTCTAACCCAGAAGGATAAATTCTAGACATAGTTATCAACGAATGTTATATATAATGTTTAATAGTAAAAGTTGATAGATTTTGAGTTAAATAGCGGTAAACCCAGCTGGTGTTGAAAAAAACTAGAAAAAATTCACTTTTTGAGGTTAGAATAACTTTTGAGTAAATAGATTCCGGTACCTAAAAATTTTTCTGTATTCTGAAAAACATTTGCAATGTGTACCCAAAATTTGGTGCATTTTAAAATTTTGATCGGACCACTTCACGTGGAATACACCATATATATATATATATACATATAAAAAGTAATGCGTAGTATAGAATAGAATTATGGCGTAGAAGACGAACGAAACAAGGTTGATACAGAATGACTCTAAGTGAATGCAGTAATAGGAAGCCTAATTTATAGAGCTAAGGGACAGATTAATTTACGAAAATTTCAAATGAAAAAGAAACCGATACGTAAAGTTTAATATATTATTCAAAGCCAATACGCAGTAAGCGGGATTACCGATAGTGAGATACGCCTTCACCGCTCTATTTTCCCCACGGAAAAGGGGAAGTAATCAGGCCAATTCGCCTGTAAGACAGAGCGAGGGATATAGATGAGGAGTCTCTCGTGCGGCTTGTCCCGCCTATTTTAACGTTGTTGAAGCGGTGAAATAGGTATATAGCGGTAAGTGGTGCATCACTTTTAGACTCGCGTGTCTCATCCTGATTTTCTGTAGTATTCGTTGTACGGTCCAGGTGAGGAAGCATTCCTCTCTTTTTCCCCCTCTCGCGACAAATACCGCTCGGATAGTTAGGCGGTGGTTTGCGAAAGCCACTTTGCGCACACTAAGCATCTCCTACGTCAGAGCTAATAGGTCTCATGGCGTGACGTCACAGTCATCGGGTTAAGCAACCGGTCGTTCCCGGATCGGTTGCTGAGTACGCGGCTGAATTCGATTTGTTTATATATTATATTATATAATTTTGGGCATAAGGCTCTATACACTGATTTATAGTCTAACAAGTTGTTTAGCGTTGTTAACGGTATTGCACGGATCAAGAAGATTCCCGGCCGCATCGTGGGACATAACTATCTCGGTTGGTAACTTGAAACAATTGGGCCTAACTCGCGCTTCCGCTCTTTCGCAGGCTGCCTTTTCGTGGCCAGGACCTGATGCTCCTTCTTCAGGTCCTGGACTCGCTCACCTCAAACACCCTGGATTGTGGGAGCCGCAGGATGGGCCTTAGCGAAGGTCTCGAATTTTGCTAAGGCCTCCTGTTCGGCTGCCCGTAGCTGAACCCTCAGGGCCTCCATTCTTCTAAGGGCAGCCTTCGTCTCCTGCCACTTCTCCTCCTCTGTCTTAGGTCTTGGAACCTCCCGCGGACCCGACTGTACGGGGACGCTCTTTTCCTCCTTCCGCTCTTCTGCATCGTTATGTTTTGACGGAGCTGAGAGCGGGATCTTCCTCTTCGCCTGGGCCAGCCGGTCTGCTGGAGTGCACGCGTAGGCTGTGTCCTGGCCCTGGATATCATTCAAAACCTCCTCGAGAACGACGGCAGCAATTTCCTCCTGGCTATGGCGATTCTCCTCCTGGAGCTGTCGCTGCCTCCAGTCGAGAGCGACGAGGACGGCTGACAACATATCAGCCGCCTGCAGTTCGCCGTGGCGGGCCAGGGTGTCGATCATCCTGGCAAGGAAGAACTCCAGGGCCTCTTAGTCAACCTCGATGATCATCTGCAACATAATTCCAAATCTCGGGTTAAGGTCCATCGTGACAAGCTGTCTATCTTCGTTTGGCCTTTGAGCCTGACAGACGCCCTCGTCCTCGTCTTAGGGAAACCCATTCGGGCTATACGTCAATACGCTGCCTTACTGGAGATCGGGGTTTCACCGTCGCGCTTGCTTTCCGGGGACGACCACGTGGTCGTTTGGGAGCGCGGGACCTATCTTAGGACGTACGCAACGTCTCGCATCGATTACATCGAGTGCCCTCGTCAGGGGACTCGCTCGCATTATTCTCCTTCGCAGGGGAGGATTCACTCGCTAGAGGCGGGTCGCACATCGCCTGTTGATCCCTCGGCAGTTGAGATTGCTCACGTTGCTTCTCATCATTGAATCAGCGTCAGCTTCGGGGACGTATCTCGTTCAATGCTCTATATGCGATACTTCTTGGTCCGCTTGATCATCTTTTAGGATATATGTGTACATGTCTTTCCTACGAATGATCAAATATGGTCCTGTATACTTCAGAGCAAGCTTTGCCGAGATACCTTGTGCGCTGGACGAGAGGATCCTGTGGCGTTTCCACAGCAGACCTCCTATCTCGAATTCCGCTGGCCTTCGTCGCGAGTTGAAGATTTCAGCTTGCCGGGCTTTGCTGGCAGCCGATTGACGATTTGCGTTCTCGTGCAGTCTTGGCAATTGTTTGATTTTGTCATTCCACTCCTGCAGTCTTTGGAACTCAAACTATTGGTAGTTCAGCATAGCCGGCTCCTTTCAGTAGAACTTTGCACCGTTGTGTTTAATGCAAAGACTAATTCTGGCAGCTTGTCGTCCCAGTCGCTGTGTTTATCCTGGATATACGACGCCACCATCGTCTTAAGGATCCGATTGGCCCTCTCGGCGGCCTGTCCGTGATAAGGGGATATCATCGAATGATAGACTCCCTTGGCTTCGAAGTATTCGTCTACGAGTTTATTTTTAAACTCGGTCCCGTTGTCCGAATAAAATACTTCCGGGGTGCTGAACCGGTTAAATATTCGTTCCTAAATCTCGCGTACTATCATATTCGCGTTAGCTTTTGTTATAGGGATTGCTTTAATCCAGCTGATGAATAAATCCTGGACTACTAGGATGTATTCGTATCCTCGGCAAGAGCGTAGAAGCAGGCCGGTGATATCTCCTGCTATCACCTGCTATGGTCTGTCTGATTGACGGTGACCAATTACCACTTGACATCGTTAAACACAAGCAGCAACTTTGGCGTAGAGCCGTGGCCAATAATAATTCTGGGCCACGCGGGCGAATGTCTTCTCCATACCGAGATGTCTACCTGAAGGATCATCGTGGCACTCTCTCAAAATAGAGTGACGAGTCTCTATGGGTACGACCAGATTCCATGCTTGCTCGTCAACCATCACCTCTTCCAATTCCTTATCTGGGCGATAGATGCATAGATTTCCTCCGACTAGTTTCCAATCCGGTAAATCTAGGTAAAATTTATAATCAAGTCTAGGTATTAAGGATCCTTAGTCGTTTGAGCCCACGACATCGCTGCTACTGTAGGCCCGTCGTCTTCAAAAATTCGACAAAGGGCATCGGGAACTTGATGCAGAGCTCCTCTTCTGTGCCCGATGACGAAGTCATAGCTTGAAACTCTAGAGCCCATGTCGCTAGTCGGCTGGTTGGATTTCTCATGCACAACGAGCGAAGACTACTGTGACTCGTTATCACTTTTAAGTGGTACCCTTTGATGTAAGGTCTGAACTTATTATTTGCCCAGACCACGGCCAAGCATTCCTCTTCGTAACGCTGTAGTTCTTTCCCGGTGCTCTGAGGATGCGACTAGCAAACTCAATAAAATTTTCCTCTCCGTCTATTTCTTGCACGAGCACGGCTCCTATGCCGGTGTCGCTCGTGTCCGCGTGCAAACTAAACAGTCCATCTGCACTGGACGTTGAAGAACGGGAGCGGTCATGATCAGGGCCTTCAATTGCTGGAAGGCTTGCTCCTATTCATTTAAACACTCGTACGTTTGGTTCTTCTTTGCAAGATGAGTCAGTGGTTCGGCAATCGTGACGTAATCTGCCATGAAACGCCGATACCACGAAGCCATACCAAGGAATCGTCGAAGCGGCTTCAGGTTCTTGGAAGCCGGATAAATCCTTATAGGCTCCGTCGCTATAGGTTCGCCCGATTTTAGGAGAAGTATTAGACAGTACCTTGCTCACCAACTCTCGCAGCTCTTTTCTTTCCATCTCGATTGCGTCCGCTATCCCAGCGGACGAAAGGGTAGCCATACCTCCAATGCCAACCACGATGATGGTCTGCTACTATCCTTGAGGAACAGGCTGCTGTGACAATACTGCTCTGAGTGCTCGTACAAAGTTTACTCCTACGTAGCATGCGGCGTCAAGATTCGGTATAATCGCTACCCTTATTTCACGTGTCTACTTTGCGAGAGTAAAAGGTAACTACCATCCGCCATCTTGACGCGTCCGGCGTTCGCCACGATGAGTTCCTTGCCCAATTTTGCGGCAATCTGCAGTTTTATGAGGCAAAGTTTTATAAATATATAATATTTATCGGTTTATAAGATAAGGTTGATTTGCAGGCTTCTGGGGACCGTTCCTCCTATTGAGTCCCATTTCCGCTCCTTTCAGGACCGTCCCTTCGGTCGTGGCGATATATATACAATACCTGCGGGAATATTCTATTTTTACGCATCCCACGCAGGTGAGAGGCTTTGTAGGGTCAAAGGTAGAGCCCATCGGGTTCTAAGGCTGCTCCTTGTCTTTTTCCCTTGGCGGACTTACCTTTTCTTTCTTCTGTTATTATCCGGAGTTCTTCCTCGGACCATTAGGCCTCCCGAATCTCCTATTCTTCGGAGATCGGTTTCTCGGCAAGCCTTTCTTCGTAGAGCTGGACCTTGGCGATGTGGTCGACGACGTTGGGCTCGCTCGGTTTGGCTGAGATTACCTCAGTGACCGCTACCTTAGACTTTGACGAACAAATAGATCTCCTGATCAGGGCTAGGTTTTTTTAAATCATCATCTTGGTGCTCATCTAGCATCTGCAGCCACCTATTTCTCCGTTGGAGATAGCTATGAACAGCAGTGGCTTCATTATCTTCCTAGTTGAACTCCTGAGCAGAATAATTGCCCTATAACCACTGGTGAAGTCATTCAGCTTTCCCATATACCGAGCCTATGAGTTAAAGTTCGATTTGCTCTCGAGTGAGCGTCTCGATCCATGCATCAATCTGATTATCGACCTCTTTTTGTTGAGCGGCCATATTCAGTTGTTGCGTCATTTCTATTTTTAATAATATTTAGCCTCGCTGGCTTGACCCACTATGTGTGTGCAAGGTTATGTATCGTCGATTATTCAAATTTAGCGTTACTTGCCAAATGTCCAATCCGCGTAACTGGGGTTTGCTTCTACCTAAGCTAAAGCACAAAACTCGTTACTACGAGTAAGTCCTGTCTTACTTTGACCAGGGAAGCAATATTTACAGTTAAATTTATTAATAAATACAATAATAAATTTTTAATAAACTACTGCCTGGCTCTTATTTTGCGCTAAATTGACGGTACTTTATAATAAATAATAAATAAATCAACAAATAAATCAATTAAATATTTAAAGTTACCGCGCGCTTGACCTTTTACATTCACCCATTAACGTTAAATGTACTCATTTCCTCATGCCCCCTTTCATGGTTGTATAAAAGAATCCAATCGACCTCAGGCGCTTATGAAAACTTCGGTTTCCGATAGATTTTTGCAAGATCATTCAGAATCCGTAATGATAATTATGAAAAAAAGCTTTTTTGAGCCACATTTTTGCACTTTAAGCAAAAAAATCGTAAAATTTTTCCGATTTGTTGTTAATAATTCCAAATGTTCATATGGAATCCGATGAACTAGAGCTCTAGAACCTCTAGAAATCATACACAAACTATTTTTCCTTCTAAACCGTACCTATATGTATGTCGCGATTCAACTTGGAAAATCCAAAATGGCGTCCGAAAGTCAGAAATAATAATTATTTATTTATTTATTTATATCCAGCGTTACATAAATTCCACATACATCATATAAAAAATAAATAAAATATACAAAATCATGCACACAACATTCGCAGGCCGTTACAATGCAGCATTTATCTTACAACAATTACACACTACAACTCCTCGAATTCTACAGAGAGAAATATAATTCAGGAGATCTTTTATACTTGTTTGTGTTTTTGACATGTCTGATATTCTTTCTTGCGAAAAAGTAGTCAGTGGCCATATTTTGAGTTGTTTGCAGTCTATATTCGAATCTAGACTAGTACTAGCCATTTTTCTGTTATCCAAATCTTTATTTTAAAAGCACTGTATTACGGGATGAAAGATGGTCAGCGGGAGATTGGTAGAGAAGAAAGGAAAGAGATAAAATAACTATAACGATAATATAAATAAAAAAGTGTTAAATAAATGTTTTTTTTCTTTTCGCGTTTTGAAAAAAACGCCATCATGGCGTCGGGAGTGGTAGACACTCCCGATCTGGATGAAGAAGTTTTCTTTAAATGTCATCCAAAAAGTAAAGTAACAACTGTGACGTGCTTAATTTGTGAGAATATATATCATAAGAGTGACTTTAATAAATCAAAAAGTGGAATTGCAATTAGTAATGCTTTTATTATTTGCCCGGAACACTCAAGTCTAAATCTAACCTCAAAAATTACAAAAGACACGTGTCTGAATGAAACAGCAAAGTGCATTATTGCACAAATAAAATTACAACAAAGGCTACAAATAAGAGAAGAATATTTAAATGACATTATTAATGAAACAAATAATGTAGATTTAAATCTAACTAGTGATCAATCAGAACTTGAAACTTTAAGAATCGAAAATAAATTGTTAAAACAACTGGTATCAGAAATGAGTGATAAAAATTTACTATTAAAAAGTGCTTTGGAACAAGACAAGGAAATAGACAATGTTGTAAAGAACCCTTTATATTCACAAGTTATTAATTACGAAAATATTAAACCAAAAAAAGTACCGAAGTTAATAATCAAGAAAATAAATAATAAAGAGGACAAATACGACATCAAGAAATGTGTCGCGCATTACTTGATAAAAAAGAAATCTGTGCAAACTAAGCAAATTTATAATAAAAATAATTCTAAAGTGATAGTGGAATGTATGAACGAAAAAAGTGCTACTGAGACGGAAAAAATTTTGAAAGAAAAATTATCAAATATATGTGAAGTCAAAAAAGAAGAAGTATTTAAACCTAAGCTTAAAATAGTAGGGATTGATAATTTTGAAAATCTAAATACTAAAGCTATAGAAAATGATTTAAATGAAAGAAATTTTAAAGAATTTAATACTGGATGCAATGTTGTGCACAGATATGAAAACACGAGAACGAGACTAGAAAGTGTTATAATAGAAGTAACGAGTGAAATTTACAAATACATAAGAGAAAATAAAAATAGAGTTTTTATTGGTTATCAAAACTGTAGAGTATATGACATTATCGATATAAGACCGTGTTACAATTGTGGAAGATTTGGACATAGTGGTAATAAGTGTACAAATAGTAAAGTTTGTTTGAAGTGCGCTGGTCCTCATAATACCGAAAATTGCATGAATATAGATAAACTAGCTTGTGTAAATTGTGTATATCACAATAATAAATTTAACAAAAATTATGACTTTAAACATGTGGCTAATGATAGTGAGTGCTGCCAAGTGTTAAAAATGAAAATTAAAAAATTTATAGATAACATTGATATCCGATGAGTCCAAGTATACCAAGATACATCGGTAAATTAGATTTTAAACATATAACTAATAGAAGGTAAATAGGATAAAGGCTAAATCTACTATGTCGGTATCATCTATTGCATCAAACAGCTCAAGTATCCAGCAAGATCATCAAAATGGAAAGCAACATTGAAGTGATTTCTGAGATATTAAGTGATACTTTAAAAAAAGAATTGGTTGTAAAAAATTTTGATACTTTAAATACTTATATAAACGAGAACGAGACTAGAAGTGTTATAATAGAAGTAACGAGTGAAATTTACAAATACATAAGAGAAAATAAAAATAGAGTTTTATTGGTTATCAAAACTGTAGAGTATATGACATTATCGATATAAGACCGTGTTACAATTGTGGAAGATTTGGACATAGTGGTAATAAGTGTACAAATAGTAAAGTTTGTTTGAAGTGCGCTGGTCCTCATAATACCGAAAATTGCATGAATATAGATAAACTAGCTTGTGTAAATTGTGTATATCACAATAATAAATTTAACAAAAATTATGACTTTAAACATGTGGCTAATGATAGTGAGTGCTGCCAAGTGTTAAAAATGAAAATTAAAAAATTTATAGATAACATTGACTATCCGATGAGTCCAAGTATACCAAGATACATCGGTAAATTAGATTTTAAACATATAACTAATAGAAAGGTAAATAGGATAAAGGCTAAATCTACTATGTCGGTATCATCTATTGCATCAAACAGCTCAAGTATCCAGCAAGATCATCAAAATGGAAAGCAACATTGAAGTGATTTCTGAGATATTAAGTGATACTTTAAAAAAAGAATTGGTTGTAAAAAATTTTGATACTTTAAATACTTATATAAATTCTAATAAGGACAATATCTTATATATTAATATAAGAAGTTTAAATGCGAATTTTAACAAATTAGAAATTTTAATTAATGGTCTGAGCATTAAGCCGTTTATGATTGTTTGTGCTGAAACTTGGAATTTGGAATATTATCAATACTTTAATCTAAAAGGTTACAAAATGCATTACAATAATAGTAAATTGAATAAATCGGACGGTGTCGTTATTTATATTGATGAAAATATAAATGAATTTACTGAAATAATAGAAATTGGTAAACTTAAAATTCTCAATACACGTATAAATAACGAAATAGTAAATATAGAAATTTCTTCAATATATAGATCTCACGATATAAGTAAGACGGATTTTCTTATGAATATAAAAGAATTGTTAAAAATAAAAAAAAATATCACTAATCATATAATAGTAGGAGATTTTAATATTGATATTTTGGGTTTAGACAATGTTAGCCAAGAATTTCTAAATAATATTCTAGTAAACGGTTACTATCCAGGTTTTCAATCTATTACAAGACCATCTAGCTTATCTGATAATGGATCTTGTATTGATAATTTTTTTATTAAAATGAAATCACTTAACACTAAATCTTGCAAATTAATATACACAATTACAGATCATTTTCCTTTATTTTTATCAATTAAAAAGATTAAAGTATCTAGAACTGATAGAAAAAACGTACTACTAAAGTATAACAAACTCCATTCTTTTGCTAAAGGTTATAATTGGAATAATATACTAACAATGTCTGATCCTAATCTAGCAATTGATGTATTAATATCGACTATTAAAACTTGTATTGAGAAGGCTACAGTTACGAATATTAGTAACAAAAGAGATAAAAATAAACCAAGAAAAGGTTGGATAACTAAAGCTATAACAGTTTCATGTAATAAAAAGGAATTTTTATATAATATTTGGAGATTAGATACAAACAATTTATTAAACAAAGAAATATATAAAACATATGAAAAAATACTAAATAAAGTTATCAAAAATGCAAAGATATTGTATGATAAAGAACTAGTTGAAAACTCAACTAGAAATCCTAGAAAATTATGGAATATAATTAACCAAAAATTAGGTAAAAATAAGAAAAAAAGTAAAGCTATATCTTACATATACGATAAACAAATGAAAGTTATAAATAATACTACAGAAATTGCAAATACAATGAATAAATTTTTCACTGACATAGGTACTGAATTAAGGAAAAAAATTATCACACCAACGAATTACAGCAGGAAAATAACGAAAATTAATCAGAAATCAATATTTTTAAACCCGATTGTTGCATATGAAATCATTGATGTTGTAAACGATTTTGATATAAAGAATGGAGGAGTAGATAAAATAAACACTAGAGTATTAAAGACATTATTAAGCTACATTGTAGGACCTTTGGTCCATATTTTTAACTTATGCATAGAAAAAGCTATTTGGCCAGATGCTTTAAAAATCGCTGAAATTGTACCTATTTATAAAGCTGGTGATAAAAACTATGCAGAAAACTATAGACCTATCTCTTTAATATCTAATCTAGCAAAAATCTTGGAAAAACTAATTTATAAAAGATTTATTAATTTTTTAAATAAATGTGATATTTTGTCAAAAAATCAGTTTGGTTTTGTTAAAAATAAGGGAACTAAAGATGCTCTGCAATACATCTCTAGTAAACTGTACAATTGTTTAGATATGAGCAAACCAATCGCAATAGCTTTTCTTGATCTAGCAAAAGCTTTTGATACAGTAGATCATATTATATTACTGAATAAGTTATATAACTATGGAATAAGAGGTGGTGCTTATGATATCATGAAATGTTATTTATCGAATAGACAACAAAGAGTTAAATTAGATAACGTTTTTAGTTCTAATATGACAGTAAAAACTGGTGTTCCTCAAGGTACAATATTGGGACCACTGTTATTTATTTTATATGTAAATGATATGTTAGCAGATAATATTATCTCATATGCAGATGACACTGCGATAATTGTCACTGGTAAAAATTGGAAAGAAGTTGAATGTTTAATGAATAGCGAATTAGAATCAATCTCCAATTGGTTGGCTACTAATAAATTGTCTTTAAATGTTAAAAAAACAACTTATATTACATTTGGAAATTATTGCGATAGTGTACCTGAGGTTAATAATTTTAATATTCGTATAAATAATGTTAACATAAATAGAGTTGAGTATACCAAATACCTAGGTGTAATTTTTGACTTTAGAATGAGTTGGGGTAAACACATTGAATATATTGTTAATAAAACAAAATATCTTATCTTTGTGTTTCATAAACTGGCCAAGATTATGAACCTGGATACGCTTAGAATGATATATTATGCTTTATTTAATAGTATAATTAGTTATGGTATAATAGCTTGGGGTGGTGCATATAATAATTATATGAAAATATTACATAGTTTGCAGAAAAAATTATTAAAAATTATAAACAAGAATAATTTTATTATTGAAAATAATCCACTAAGTATTGAACAGATTTTTATACTAGATTCATTAATTTTCCATTACGAATCTCTAAAAAGCAATTTTATGTCTTCTAACAGCATAACGAGGAAAAAAAATTTAATTTTACCTCGTACAAGAAGAACAATTAGTTGTAAAAATAGTTATATCAAAGCAATAAATATATTTAATATGTTACCTAACGATATGAAAATCTTAAGCACCAAAAATAAGAAATCAAAAATTAAAAAATGGATTAAAAATAATATATATTAAAAAAAAGTTTTTATTTTCTGTTGTATTCGTCACAAATTACTTTTAGCTACAGTTGTATACTATTTGTTACTTTGAATAATTGTTAAAGATTTATTATATTAGATTAGTTTAATATTTAAGTTAGTTTTAAGTTTTCTTTTTGTAACCAGTCCCACCAACAGATAACTCCGTTTATCTCTGTGGGAGTTTTGCATGATGTATGTGTTTCTATTATGTAAATTCTTTTCTGGTTAAATAAATAAATAAATAAATAAATAAATAAATTTTCCCCTATATACGAGCGAAAACAATAGAAAACGTAAAAGAAAAAAAAGAAGGGGTTATATATATATATATATATTGTAACAATGAGACTCATTTGCTACAAATTAAAAAAAAGGAACGGGCGTCAGGTCTTGAACCCGAGCCCCTTCGGATCCGAAGGCGTTCACGCTACCACTGCGCTACGCCCGCAATTGGTCGTAGCTGTACTTTTCCGCGTCTTCTGCCTACCGATACGCGCGCCATATACCAAGTGCCAATTCTTGCGCTGGCCGCGTCGGTACTACAGAGCCCTAAGTGACGGGGATCTGTACTCATACAGATCCACCACGTCACAATATATACTAGAGAGGCTTCGCACCCTGTGCGCTTCTCGCGCCAACCCCCTATTTTTAATTTCGAAAAAGGTTTTTCATATTAATTTATTTAAAATAATGTTTTAAATTATATTATTTTTTCACTACCATGGACACCTTAAAAATTAAACAGTTTCACGCAACACCTTGGAGGTACTGCTATAGTGCATTGGGTTTTATAGCAAAAATTTAATTTTTTGTTAAATGCGATTATAATTTATAACTGTCAAATCCAATCCAGCACAACCGCAAAATTTCTCGGTATAATGTTAGACTATCAACTCTCTTTCACAACTCAAACCAAAGAACAATTTGTTAAATGTAACAAAGCATTAAATATAATAAAATTTTTATGTGGAACATGGTGGGGAGCCGACCCGGAAACCCTTCTTTTAATCTACAAAAGTTACGTAAGGTCAATCATCGATTATGGTATCTTTATATACTATCCAAATGAAAAAACATTCAGGCAAAAACTGGAAAATATACAAAATACAGCCATTAGAATCGCACTATTTTATCGACGAAGCACACCGAAAAACATTCTCATCGCAGAAAGCAAACTTACAACTTTCAAAGAACGTGCACAACAATTAGGTAGCCTATTCTTTATAAAAATTATGTCTAGCACAAACTGCCCCACAGAAAAACAAGTAACAAAATTTATAAAAAACAAAAAAAACATACAAAATAAACAAAATAAAGTCTTAAAAGAAAGTATACTAGCAGTTAAAACAATTCTACCCGTAATATCCACCTCAAAAAATTATAATATTTACTGTCATGATTACAAAACTATTATATTTGCAATAAATTTTAATGAAAAACTGGGCCAGTCACTTCAAACAACGGAAAATTGTAAAAAACTGTTTAATTATCATCTATCTCAAAGAAACGCTTTAACTATTTATACAGATGGCAGTAAACTCTCAAATGGTGTTGGCTCAGCATGTTTTTGTCCAGAAACCAAATCGACTATGCAGCGACGCATACACTCGAATGCCTCTATATTTACCGCCGAATGTGTAGCCTTAAGAGACGCCACGGAACTAGCCTTAAGATATAAAAATTGTAACATAGACATATACACAGACTCTCTAAGTATTTTACAATCTTTATAATCCCAAAATATAAATATCAAAACCAACAACTACATTTTACAAATTAAAAAGAATTACCTGAAATTCGAAAACGAAAACAAAACAAAAATTAACATTTTCTGGATACCGTCTCACTGTGGGATAGAAGGAAATGAACAAGCCGATTTACTAGCAAAAGAAGCTGCTTAACTTGAAGACCTAAATATTATTAATATTCCGTATACCGATCTTTTTAGAGAAATAAAAAAAGAAGCTCAAACAAACACAATAACTACTATATAAAAGAACAAAGTTTAGCGACAGGCAAAAACTCCAGCAAACCGTGGTTCACAAACAAAAAACTATCCAGACAAATCATAGTTACTATAAATAGGATCAGAGCCAATCACTACAACCTAGCTTCATCATTACACAGAGTAAATATAACAAACAGTTCTAAATGTAAATGCGAAAAAGAAGACGAAGAAATTAATCGTTCAAAATTTGTGTTTGAATCTATAATTATATCCAATTTATTTTTCCCTTTAGTTACAGAGCTCATATATTTATTTTGATTATTATAAACAAATTCATACCTTAAATAACCTTCTGTTTCTAATAAATACATACTTGTTTATTTAAAATATTTATTTATATAAATATACATTATCTACTCACTTGTATATCCACACAATTTTGAAATATTAAATTAAAAAATATTTAAATTAAATGCTCCTAAATTAATAATTTGTGAAAAACTTTTCAAATGTAATTCGTATTTTATATTGCCACTGTTAAAATTTGAATTTTCTTTATCCATTACTGTTTATAATAGAATTATCTTAAAAATGCAATAATTAACGTATTTAATTTTTAACCCATTGTATATATCACACATGGATATTTGGAAAAGTCTATGTTATACTTGATTAATATTTATTTTATCTTCGAAAAATTTTGATAATCACGTGGAGAAATGGTCGAAAATTTCACGTGATTATCACGTAGATATCCACGTGACATTCACCTAGTTATCCACGTAAAAATCACGTGATAATTTTAGTAGGGCTATTCTTGAAAAAACAATTTAAAAATATATATATTGCATAAATATTCCGTCGCGCGCACACACACACACACACACACAACACACACACACACACACACACACACACACACACACACACACACATCCCGTGCCGGGTTTGCTGGTCCCGCATCGTGGCGCCTCCTGAGGTGGTGGATAGGGGAATGCTTTCCAGATATGGATGGTACCGAAAAAATCAAATATTCGGGGCGAACCAAAACCAGATAGGGGAAGGCACCCCGAAATTAAACCAATTATGAATAGTGAGATTAATACAACACTACCCCAAGCGGGCATGGCAGTTCTGTCAAACCCCGCCACTTCCGATCGGGTGAAAGCCCCGGTGGTCAGTGCTGGTCCCACGGATTTTTGGGGGGGACCAAACTCACACCGTTAAAATGGTGAGTGCTGCGGAGGTTGGTCACTCGGCCTCTGTAGCATCTAATGCTACGTGTGACCTGCCCTCGACTGGGATGTCGAGTAACGCTGACAGAGCTTTTCTCCGTCTGCGTGAGGAGGTAGACACCCTGGTGGAGTTTGTTCTTAATAAAAACAATATCCACAAAGAGCTGAAGAGTATGGCGAGAGCAACCAGCAGAGCTCTCAATGAATACAACGCGGGTGAACAGTGCTGTGTGTTCGACAGCGCTGAAAATTAAAATGGCGGATGCGCGTAGGGATGGAGCGTGCCAAATGTCGCCCATCTTCCGCGCTGAAGAGCGTCAAAGGAGGCAGGTGGAAAGGGAAAAGCCCTCACCACCTCAGCAACCCCCGGAGAAAAGGAAGAAGGAAACGAAGCAGCCCACTAACAAAGGTGGGCCAGCAGATGCTTCGCCCTCCGTTCCTGAGACGGTGGGAACCAGTCTAAGGTCTCTGACTGGGACGCGGGAGTGAAGAAGGGCAAAAAGAAGAAGAATATGAAGGACAGTCAGCTGAAGCAGCAAGAAAAACAGCAGAAACGTGCCAGCAAACCGGCCAAAGGCACGGCAGAGCCTAAGGCCGGAGTAAGACCCCCACGCCCAGATGCGATCAAGATCAAGACATCTAGCGGGGGCTCTTCCTACCTGACATTCTCAGGCAGGTCAAGGCTGCACCGGAATTAAAGACACTAGGAGAACGGGTCACGCGTATCAGGCGCACCAGGGCGGAAGAGCTCCTCCTCGAACTGGGGCGACCCGGAACGGAAACGGCGGAGCTGAGGACAGTGGTCTCGTCCACCCTGGGTGGGTCAGCAGAGGTCCAGCTGCTGACTCACAAAGTGTCTATCACCATCAGGGTCATGGACGAGTCCACGACAACAACGGAGGTGGCCGCGATTGCAGCAAAGATCGGGCCAAACGTGGTATCCCCGGATAATATTAAAACCAGGGGGTCCTACAGTGGCACCCTAGCTGCGACCATCCAGCTTCCGGCAGTAGCTGCCAAAAAACTGCTGCAAGACGGGAAGCTCCGCATCGGATGGATCAATTGCAGAGTTCGACTGCGAGAGGTATTCTCGCGCTGCTACCGATGCCACGAATCGGGACACATCGCGAGGGAGTGCAAGAGCGCAGTCGACCGGTCAGCGCAATGCTATCGGTGCGGCCAAGAGGGCCACAAAGCAGTGGACTGCGAGGCCAAAGCAAAGACCTCGCATGAGGAAGGAGCACACATAAAAAATGATTAAGGTGCTCCAAATAAACCTCAACCACTGCGCTGTGGTCCAGGACCTGCTGTCCCAGCTGGTCAGAGAGGAGAGAGCGGACGTAGCGATCATCAGCGAGGAGTTCCGGGATCTCGAGAAGTCGAACTGGGTAAGGGATGCCACGGGCAAGGCGGCCATTTGGGTATGTGGAAATATACACATCTCCAGAAAGATGGTCGCCCCCCTTCCCAGCTCCATCTGGGTGGAGGTGGCGGGGGTACGCATGTACAGCTGCTACTTCCCGCCCAGCGACTCCACCGAGGACTTTGCGAGATCTCTGGATGCAGTCGTCACCAGTGCTCGGTCCTCACCGCTGCCGGTTGCAATCGGTGGGGACTTCAATGCTTGGGCGACGGACTGGGGCAGCGCCAAGACCAACGCGCGTGGTCGCGCACTCCTCGAGGCGTTCGCTCTACTGGGGCTGGAGATCGCTAACACAGGGACAACCCCGACGTTCACCAAAGCCGGCAAGTCGTCCATAGTCGACCTCACCTTCGTCGATCCTAGATTGTTGGGGGGAGGGGGGCTCGGCTGGAAAGTTAGCGATCGTTACACGGGTAGTGACCACCAAGCACTCGTGTACCAGCTCCAACTGACCAGCGGGAAGACAAAGAGAGCAGGAAGAGGAGCAAGAGAGAGATGGGCACCAGCCACGTTTGATCGTGAGGCGTTCCTCTGCTCCCTTGAGGGGGCAAAAGTGGAGGAAACCACCGAAAAAAAAGCACGAGGCCTCACGAATGCCTTAACAGCGGCTTCCAATGCCTCTATGGCCGTGAAGTTCAATCCTCGCGGCCGCCCACCAATAATCTGGTGGAATGAGGACATCGCAGAAAAGAGACGTGAGTGCCTGCGTGCCAGAAGGCTGCACCAAAGAGCGAGGGGAACACCGCGGTTCCAAGATCGTTCCGCAGAATACGAACAAAAGCGGAGGGATCTCAAGGTGGCCATCAAGGCTGCCAAGAGAAGGTGTTGGCGGGAGCTATGTAAAGATGTGGACCACGACCCCTGGGGCAGACCGTATAAAACGGTTATGAATAAGATCAACCCCGGGGGCGCTGTCGCACCCACCGACCCAGTTTTTCTGGACGGAGTAGTCCGTCACCTGTTTCCAGAACATCGGAAAAGGGCAACAGGGACGGGCCTGATGGCCACCATTGGTGCAGCCGAGTCGCCAGACATTAGTGAACCTGAACTGAGGATGGCCGCTAAAAGTATTTCCGTACGTAAAGCCCCAGGGCCGGACGGAATACCTGGCCTGGCCGTCAAGACAGCGGCGATGAGTGCTCCGGGCTTGTTCCTGGACGCATTCAACGCATGCCTGAGAGAACGTTGCTTCCCGGCCCAGTGGAAGACGCAGAGGCTGGTACTCCTACCGAAGGGAAACAAACCCCCGGAGGAGCCATCATCTTACCGCCCGCTCTGTTTACTGGATATAGTTGGGAAGCTTCTGGAGCGGGTGATCTGCGCCAGGCTCGCAGCGGCCATCGGTCGGGCCGGAGACCTCTCCGACAACCAGTTCGGCTTCCGAAATGGTCGATCGACCATGAACGCTGTAGGCAGAGTTCTTGGTATAGCCACAAACGCCATCAATGCTGGTCGGAGTGCAAGGCGAATGTGTGCCATCATCACCTTGGACATCCGGAATGCCTTCAACTCTGCCAGATGGGACGACATCATGCTGTCCCTGCAGCACTTCCAAGTGCCACTCTACCTCAGGGAGGTCACCTCGAGTTACCTGACTGACCGTACTCTGCTCTACGACACCGACAACGGTGTGCACTCCCACAACATCACGGGAGGCGTGCCGCAGGGTTCGGTCATTGGGCCCCTACTCTGGAACGCTGTCTATGACGGCCTGCTTAGGCAGCAACTTCCGGAGGGTGTCTCGATGGTGGCTTTCGCGGACGACGTGGCGCTAGTGGTGGTCGCAGAGTGTCGAAGAGATCGAATATCTCGAAGACGTCTCTATAGAAGTGGTCGCCACTTGGTTGAGAGACCACGGACTTAGTCTGGCGGCGGAAAAAAAAGAGACGGTGCTCATCTCTCGCTGAAAAAAAGAGGACCGCCACCTTCACGGTAGGTAAAGAACTGATACGATCGGTGAAAACGTTGACGTATTTAGGGGTCACACTAGACGCGCGGCTGTTGTTCAAACACCATCTCGCGAACGCAGGCTCAAAGGCGACAAAGGTGGCCCGTGCGCTGGCGGGCATCATGCCCAACATCGGGGGACTCCAGCAACCACGAAGGTCTCTCCTTGCCTCGGTGGTGAGCTCCGTAACTTTATACGGAACTCCTATCTGGGCTGATGCCCTGAACAGGCACAAGAGCTTTGGTGCTCCGTGCCAGAGAGCCTGCAGGATAGCTGCGCTAAGGGTGGCCCGGGCGTACCGAACCGTATCTGACATTGCGCTCTCGGTGGTCACTGGACCCACCACATCATCCCGCGGATCCGGGAGTGGGCGAGCAGGAAACACGGCTTCGTCAGTTTCCAGCTTACCCAGGTGTTGACCGGGCACGGATGCTTCCGTAGTTACCTATTTCGTATAGGGGTCTACGGCAGCGCAGAGTGCCCGGCTTGTCCAGGGGTGGATAGAATTGAAGGCCATAAAAATGCTACAGACCATTTGAAAGGTGTTACTCCAAGCTTTTTTTTAGACTTTTGGATGAAAAAATCAAAGGTGGCGCACTTGCATTTTTTTCAAGTTGAATATTGACATGTAGTTTATTTGTCATTAACCTTGAGATTAGAAATTCTAACCCAGAAGAATAAATTCTAGATATAATTAGCAACGAATGTTACATATAATGTTCCATAGTAAATGTTGATAGATTTTGAGTTATATAGCGGTAAACCCAGCTGGTGTTGAAAAAAATATGGAAAAATTCACTTTTTGAGGTTAGAATAACTTTTGAGCAAATAGATTCCAGTACCTAAAAATTTTTTTCTGTATTCTGAAAAACATTTGCAAAGTGTACCCAAAATTTGGTGCATTTTAAAATTTTGATCGGACCACTTCACGTGGAATACCCCATATATATAAATTGATGAATCAATACTTATGCCGACACACACAAAAACGGGAAATTAGCTTTATGAGCCCCGCTTTGACGTTATAATATTAATGAAGGATTGAAGTTATAACGTCTTTCGAGGTGCCGGAGGCCGGAGGCCTTAAATTATCATAACTTTTTACAGAATTAAAGACCATAAAAATGCTACAGACCATTTGAAAGGTATTGCTCCAAGCTTTCTTTTAGACTTTTAGATAAAAAAATCAATTGTTGCGAACTTACACTTTTTTTAAGTTGAATATTCACATGTAGTTTATGTATTATTAACCTTGAAATTAGAAATTCTAACCCAGAAGGATAAATTCTAGACATAGTTATCAACGAATGTTATATATAATGTTTAATAGTAAATGTTGATAGATTTTGAGTTATATAGCGGTAAACCCAGCTGGTGTTGAAAAAAATATGGAAAAAGTTCACTTTTTGAGGTTAGAATAACTTTTGAGCTAATAAATACCAGTACCTAAAAATTTTTTTCTGTATTTTGAAAACATTTGCATTGTGTACCCAAAATTTGATGCATTTTAAAATATTGATCGGACCAATTCACGTGGAATACTCAATATATATATAATGTTCATAGGTTATAGGTTAGAATAATACATGAATTGTTTCTCTGTAAATAACAAAGAACTTTATTATTTTATACAAAATATAATTACATAGTTAATAAATAATGTTTATTTACCTGTAAATAACAAAGAAACAACATTCAATGTTATTATTCACAAGGATGTCTTTAGATTACTTTTATAAAGTTTTATTCATGGTTTTCGGTATATCTTTATTAACCGTACTAATTGACACGTGCCAATTCTTGTCTGCAAATTTGACCTGTCGGTATATTAAAAGATCTGATTTACCGACCTACACGCGCGCAATTCAAATAGACTAAGGATATTTTCCTTACATATATATATATATCCCCTTCTAAACACACCTAGAATCAACACACACAAAAATATAATTACGCAAATAAAAAATTTCTTTTACTTTTTTATTAAGAAAGTGAGTGAGTTGTGAGCTTGAGTTGTGTACAACTATACCAATCTGCGACCCCCTTTTCCATAAAAGATTTTAAAATTTCAATTTTTTTGTTATCAATATTTAAATCAAACCGTTCACATACTTTTTCAAATTCAATCATCCATTGATTCGCATTCGAATTTTTACCATCGAATTTTTCAATTGTAAATTCTTTAGCTAATTTTCCAATGTTTATTTTTTCCGATTTTTCTTCGCTTTTTTCAAGTAATTTCTGTAATAGGTGTACTAATGGTATTTCTGCTGCATTCGCTGTCACGTCACTAGTATCTTTGTTTTCAATCAATTCTTCTAAATATTCATCGTTAAATTGTACATTTCCTTCTTTATCAAAATAAGTATTTTTTAATTCTTTAGTTAAAGTAATCCATACTTGTCTCATTTGGTGTCTTTGTTTTAATGCTTTCTTTACCTTATTAAACGTAGGCGTTTTAGCGAGCTCCTCGTGGTAGATTGCATTCATGTAATCGTGTGGAATTCTATACACACGACCGTCCGGCGTGGTGAGTCTGGTTCTACATAATATGTTGGATTTTCCATCCGAGGCTTCTAGCAACGTAAACTTAAATTGCAACTTGTCCATTGTAATTTTCAACGAGAATGTTGTTTTATAATGTTCATAAGTTATAGGTTAGAATAATACATGAATTGTTTCTCTGTAAATAACAAAGAACTTTATTGTTTTATACAAAATATAATTACATACTTAATAAATAATGTTTATTTACCTGGAAATAACAAAGAAACAACTTTCAATGTTATTATTCACAAGGTTGTCTTTAGATTACTTTTATAAAGTTTTATTCATTGTTTTCGGTATATCTTTATTAACCGTACTAATTGACACGTGCCAATTCTTGTCTGCAAATTTTACCTGTCGGTATATAAAAGATCTGATTTACCGACCTACACGCGCGTAATTCAAATAGAATAAGGATATTTTCCTTACATATATATATATATATATATATATATATATATATATCCCCTTCTAAACACACCTAGAATCAACGCACACAAAATATAATTACGCAAATAAAAAATTTTTTTTACTTTTTTATTCAGAACAAAAAAATAATGAGGAACTTCAACACGTTTTGTCACTATTAACATTTTGTACGGGAAATGAAGTAGAGCAAAGAGGAATCGAACTTCAACAAATCTCTTCATCGGGTATATTCTTCGAACGACAAGAAGATGTAAAATTAACTTCAGTCGGATGGAAAATTATTATTATCATGACTTGAAGAAATGGAATATCATGAAGAAATAGAAATCCATTTCGAATAGACAAATAGAAAATAACTTTGTAACTATATACAAGGGCAATGAACGCGTAGAAAAATTATCTTATTTACAGATGGCAAAGAGATAATTTCTCCTGCTTTTATTCGTAAATGTAATTAATTACTCGTCGGGACTTTCCGGATATCACTGCGGGGAGAAACTTCCAAATTTAACAACAACATAGTAGATGTTAAAACATGTTATATACATGAAACATATATTAATGTAACAAAAATTTACACGCAATTACTACAATTGAACGATTACAGTACCACGTATGTATATAACTGCATAATAAAAATCACACGTAGAATTACACATTGTGGTATGCACGGACATGCATCTCGCGTTCTAAACGGAGAAGTTAGTTATTATAAAGAGATAAGTAGAGAAGGATGTTATGGAATTCATCGTTCAGGCTATTTTTCTATAAGCGGCACCCAAATTATAAATCTACCGAGAAACAGTACCACTAATAAACCAATCGTGTTCGCGGGAGGGAATGATAATAGCGTTTCATTTCAGAGGGGGAGGGGGAGCGAATAAAATTAGACTCCGGGGTTACATGCACACTCGCGGATTTAGAATGTACAAATATCGATGCCTCGCTTCCGGAAGATTCATGGGAGTTAACAATTATCATGTGTTATATGATGGAAATTAAGATAAATATATAAAGCGCAAGAAAATCGTATAATGTACTCGCTTGAAACTAATGATATTACATACGCACTATGGAAAAAAGGAGAGTAGAATGTATGCGGTTTTAGGTTCGCGCGCACCGAACATCCTAAGCATTTCATAATTGAAGATGTAAGGTTAACAGTTTTATAAGTAAAAAAACAATTGAGACAAGTGAAAAAAACAATATGTACGCCGACATTTAAATAGAATGTATTGCGACATATTAAAACAAAGGTGCCAAGTCGAAAGACACATTTTCACTCAAGCCCTTGCTCTCGCCTCAGTTTCGCCGGCGGAAGTGGGTTATCGTATCATGAACCAACCAACGTATCTAGCCGTAACAGCGGAAGAAGTTATTCATCTATTAAAATGCTTTAAAGTAGAGGTAGTCGGGAGAGAAACGACTGGGTGTTACGAAAAGTTACCCGTGTTTCGGAACAATGAACCGACTTCTAACACCTAGAACGCGTATACTAATAAAAAGTGGAAAACCCCTAATGTGTGATAATCGTTTACCGGTTATGTTCAAAATGAATCAAATTTGGTTTAAAATGCTACCAAATCCAGTCAAAGTAAAAGATCCCGAGATATTGACGCCTCAAACAAAACTAACATGGAGATATAAAATTAGATGTTATATAAAATTTAGAGCCATAAATATGAATCCCGAAAGGCAAAAATGTTATAACTGTAAAAAGAATATCAAGGAGCGAAAAATAAAAAAAGTGACAAAAAAATATCCACTCAAATTAGAGCAATAATACAACAAAACAAAGAAAGAGAAATGGAGAGTGTTACTATAAAAAATGAATTTGAATTGCAGAGAGAAAGAGAAATGGAGAGTGTTACTATAAAAAATGAATTTGAATTGCAGAGAGATAACCATCAAATTATTCCGGTGGAACCAGTACAACGAGAAATACCAATTTTTTTGTTTAGGACGAAACAGATATCTTAAAACCAGAAAAAATGGTAACTTTAAGTTAAAAAATGGCTCAAACAGAACCTATAGAAATAGAAAGGTCGAAAAACCAAATGATATCGCAGAATCACAAAACGTTAAGGAAATAAGTTGGCCTGGAGTAGAATCCTTTCTAAGTGAACAAGAAGTTATGGAATTATTACAAAATGCACATCCATAGAAGCTGAAATAGATGAGGTAGACAATAACGATACAGAAGAAAAAACAAAAAATAAAAGTAGTAATTATGGATATACAACAGGGTTTTGATGAAACTGATTGCGGAGTTAATTTGTCGATTAAGAAAAATCGGTTAGATACATTTAAATATTGGCCTCATTCCTTTATTTCAATCAAGGATGTAGCCGAAGCAGGATTTTATTATACAGAAGTGAACGACAAAATAAAATGCTATGTATGCAGTGTAGGAATAGGAAAATGGGAAAAAATAGACCAGCTTATCCAAGAACATCGTAGATGGTCGCCGAAATGTGAATTTATTACAAAGAGAGAACGAGCAGAAGATTGCCGTGGAATCTGCGACATGGGAAAATTGAAGAAAATAATAATTGGTTCAAAACCTGCCAATTTATCGAAAGATTTTAAGTGAAAAATTTGCAAACCTAACCCAATAGAGGGAATATATCTCCCATGCAAACATGTTACATGAAAACAAAGGAATGCATGATCTGTAAAAGAGTAATATCGGAATGGTTAAACATATACTTAGTAACGAAAAGGAGTGGTCGCTTCACACATATAGAATTCGTGTAAATAAATATATGTATAAAAATAAATAAATTAACATTGCGAGCTATATAATTATAATAAAATATTATAATAATTATAAGACACGATTATAACATATATACAAGTATATACACCAACTAGATAAAGTAGATACAAATAAAAACTATAGGTATACAAAAATGAAAAATAATAAATACTAAAATTGTTGTAAATCAGTCAGCTATATCTATTTATTTCCTTAATCATATGTAAAATTAATAAAAAAAAAACACATATATATTGTTTTAAGCAAATAATTAAGAAATCCAAATAATTTAAATAATAATAAAGCATGATATATGGATATATAAATTAAGATTTTTTTAAAAGTAATGAGTGCCAATAAAATAGGTAGAATTATTATTAAAAGAAATAATAACTCACACTTAATTTACTTCATATATCTCATCCTCGGATGACATCGATAAACTCAACTTCATGCAGCACTGGTGAATAATAGGAAGATCTGCCCCCGTTGGACGGTCTGTAACACGCGGCCGGAATTTCATGCGCATACGTCGGCTCCGGTGAGCGCGATCTCCTCTTCCTCCTCCTTCACCTCCTCCTCCTCCATTGCCTTCTCTTCCGATGATGATAAATCCATATCTTCGGAGGATACATTATTTTTTTCCACGGTCGCGGGCAAATCCATCCCGGCCGCAAAATCCCACATGGACCAATCAAAAAGGACTAGAAGGGTATCCACATTTAATGGAATCTTCTTGCTCGTGCATAGCGCGTGCAAATTTAGGGCCGCGGTTGCAACCATCGCCGGGCTTCAAAAAGAGCGGGACTGAACTCCTGGTCATTTTTTGGCGCAAAGCCCATTGCATAAGCAATTTTGCTTTTGCAGATTCCATTCGGAAAACAGAAAAAAATACATACTTAATATTAAAGAAATTAGAAAAATAAATATTATAAAAACACACATATGCAAAAAAATAATAATAAATTTTTTTACACTATTGAAACAAGCAAAAGTAATAATTAATATTAAAAATAATAATAAGAATAATAATAAAAATAATATTTACATAATAGAGAATAATAATTGGAGTCCTCGGAGAAACGGAATAAGTCACTGCTTGACGAATAATGACGAAAAAGGTAAGAGCCACCCGTATTTACAAGAAACCTTATCGCACTAAAGGCATATAAACTACTAGGGTATAGAAGGTGGCTTGGAAAATTCAAACGATTAACGAAACCGTCTATTATTGACAATAAAGAGATAATCAGAACTAGGGCGGATACTTGTGTGTAATGATTAAGTTAAAAAGTAATTCTTTGTTTATAATGGCCGAAAAAAAAGTTTATAACAAAGATATTGAATAGCTATATTCAAGGTTTTTGTTTCATTTCAGAGGGGGGAGGGAGAGCGAAGAAAATAATTTTTAATAAAATGTATTACTAAGAAGGCTACTACAAGATGTACTAACAATGTTCACATGAAGCAAGAATCTCTGTAACGGTTCATAATGCTTGTGACGTAGCGTTTCCTTCAAATATGAATAAAATAGGAATCCCGTACACTACGTACAACAATTAATAATAATAATAATAATAATCTGGATAAATATACGTATGTCTGTTTAAACAATTAGGGGGAATTAACTTTCGTCCTTCGTCTTATCAAGATGGCTGGCTCAGCACGTGCACGAATTTCTTACCTGTGCCGTGGATCCTTGTCTCGCCGACGGGAAAATGGCGGGACTAAATGAATTCTTTCTAATATATATATTTAATTACAGTCACAAAAGGGAGGTAATTAAAATCACACAAAAAGGAGAATGAATTTAATTATCCACATAAAGGAGTAATCAATTATTTATTCACTTCACTTATAATATTTTTCTACAAATTTACTTTTTACAGACGAAGTCACGAACTATTCATTAACATAGAAAAAACCATTACAGTACGATTTTTATTATAATCTATAACAATTATTCATTAAAAATCCCGAATTTATAACATAAACGCGATACCGCAAATAATCCAACAAAAATAATAATATATTCACATACGAAATAACGTGGCCGGCGGGCAGTCCACTTACCGCACGCGAGTTGATATTTCCAAATCCTCCGATAATAAATATCTCCTGAACTTCTCTCAACTAGATTTTTCCTCCAAACAATACTCTCAATAAAAATTATCTCCTTCTTCTCTCAACGATAATTCTCCTCAATCTCAATAAATCCACAATAATCAACAATACTTTCGAAAAATCTGATAACTTAGAAAAATACACTGGCGTCTCTTTTAACGGATCAGCTAGTAATGATTTCCTCTCCTCCTTTTTCCGCTTTCTTCTTCCTTTTCCTCTATTTCCTTCAAAGCCGACCCGCGGCGCTGTCAACTTCCTTCATTTTGAATATGGCACCCGTTTTCCATCATTGGCAGGTCAACAGGTGCTATCGATACTACTGCCACCTTCATTCCTCCAGTATTATTCCTTCAAACATATCGGTGCGAATATTATTTCCAGTCCCAAGTGTTAGCTGGGCTAGCGCCTCCACTTGTGCAATTCGCACTCTTCTTTTCTCTCTCTTACACACTGGAGTCGAGTACGAGAGAGTCCCGCGCTTCGTTGCGCCTGCGCGCTCTCTCGGTAGTCCTCGTGGTGCAAGCGAGTGAGCTCCCCCCTCTCCGCCGCCGCCTATGTACACGCATGCGGCAGTATTGCTTCGCGCGCGAGTCCGTTCTCTCTCTCCGTCTCTCTCACTTTCGTGTGTACGGATACTCGGCGGTTGTGCAGTGATTCGAACCTGGTGCGGCTTCACGGCGACGACGTCTACGAGGAAAGGAGTTCCCATCATCCTGAGGTGTTGGCTGTGTGGGTCGGCGTTTCCATCACTTCTCCTTCATCAGCAGCGAGTAACCTCTCTCTCTCTTCTCTTCAACTAGCTCGACGTTATGGTAAGTATTATTTGTTTATTCATCTCTCCTTATCTCCGACACATAAAACAAATCAATTCAATTCCATTATTTCCCATCTTTTCCTTTTATTTATTCATACGGCTCGGTGATGACAATGGCTGAGGCTTTGTTATACATTGTTTACCTTTTCCCTAACCTCTCTAGTACCACATGTCAACCTTACCTCTAACCTATCCCCTACACTACAATTATTATTTACAAACTCCACTTATTTAATTTAAACAATCATGTAATTCGTTATTACTCTAATTTAATATCTTTCCCTACAGGTAACGATGCCCAGGACCAGCAGGAGCCAGTGCCAAGGAGTCGCCAAACCACCAACGTAGGAGTTTTCCTGACCCAGGAGGAGGTATCATCGACATTTACACACAGGTAATGCACAGGCATTACCTGTGTTAGGTAAGATGTTCCTATTTTAGTATCTTTGGTTTATTACTATATACTAATATCATATATTTGTTTTTCAGGTCTAAGACGACGACAAAATTCAAGATTTTACTTATTCATGTGAGGTATTTACTACCTCACATGCTGTAATTATTAATTGACTAACAAGAAAAGGCCACACCCTCTGGAAAACGGATCCTTACCAAACTTTAGGATATAATTTCTACTATAAAATCATGCAGAAAGCCGGTGTTTTAGTGTCCAATGCCCATTTTTACGATAGATATAAGCAAATAATGAAAAATCTCGCCGAACAAACCGTTGAGCTTGATCGATTATAACTCGGAAACAATTAAAGATGTAAATTTAAACTAAATTTGAAAAAAAAGCTAAGATCAAGTAAATACGTTTTAAAAAAAAGGAAGTTTAAATATCTTGACATGGTCAAAAGTTATGGAAAAAATAAGAATTAGCCAAAATTTTATCGAAAATTTAAAGTTACAATTTGATGATTTTTTTAGGCCAAAGTTTCGTATTATTCTTATTTCTCTCATAACTTTTGACCATATTAAAATATCTAAGCATCCTTTTTTTCAAAACTTATCTACTCGACCTCAGCTTTCTTTTAAAATTTAGTTTATATGTACATCTTTAATTGTTTCCGAGTTATAAGCTATTAAACTTAAGGGCGAAATTTTTCACCAATAACTTATATCTATCGTAAGAAAGGGCATTGGACTCCAAAACTCCAGAATTCTTTATATATTTATAGGAAAAACCATATCCTAGAGTTTGATAAGGACCCGTTTCCCAGAGGGTGTGGCCTGTCCTTGTAAGTATAAAATATATGTATACCAATGTATAACCCTTAATCAGCATTTCAGAAAAAAAAAATATATATATATATATGTATATATTATAACGGTAAGCGAGGTACTGATCAGGTAAGTAACTAGAAAAATTGTAAGGAGTGCTGCGCGCGCACGAACGCGTGAATATCGTGCGCGTCCATCTGATAGTATAGACATAGTGCGCGCAAGGCGTTGTTGGAGAGGCCAATCCTCGTGTGTTTTACTGCGCCGAAAAAATAAGTATTATTACGAGTGTAGAGGTGTGGGTGCGGAGATGCTTCCCCCACATGACCCAACACAGCCGAGGAATGCCTTACATCCATCACTCCTTCGTCCCGCCCACGTAAAGGACGGAAGATCCGGGCTACCTTGGCCATAGGAGCGAGAGAGCGAGAGAGAGAGAAAGAGAGAGAGAGAGAGAGACGATAAGTCACTCGCGCTGCCTTTCCCGCCTAGTGTAAAGTACAGCTGTAAGTGGTGCATCACTTTTAGACCCGCGGGTCTCGTCCAGATTTTCCCTAATATTCCTGGTGCGGTCCAGGTGAGGAAGCGTTCCTCTCTTTTTCCCCCTCTCGCGACAAATCCCGCCCGGTTAGTTAAACAGTGGTTTGTGGAAGCCACTTCGCGAGAGAAGGCGCGAGTGATGTAGACAACTCCTACATCAGAGCTAATACGGCACAGGGCGTGACGTCACAACCATCGGGTTAAGCAACCGGTCGTTCCCGGATCGGTTGTTGATTACGCGGTCGAATTCGATTTTTTATTAATTCTTTCTGCGCTGACCTCGGGGGTAGTCGACGGTACGACTCCCCCTCAATAGTTATTGTAAAAATAGTTGATATTTATTTATTTATTTCGACGAAATCATATCGGTGATTCCCTGCCGCATCGTGGGACTGATATACTTCTCGGATATGCTTTCTCTGCCGCGAATAGTTGTGTGACGATTTCCGTCACAATAATCAAAATTAAAATTGTTATTTAACTTAAATAATTTTATGAAATAGTTTATAAAATATTGTAATTATATGTGCGTTTTTGTCCATTAAAAAGCTAGAAGAATTTCATTACACATGTTCAGTTAAAAAGAAGACATTATATAATTATGTTAACAAATTTAAATAAATAATGCATGATTAATACGAATAAAAAAATATATTATTTTAAAATCCTACATTATATCCTGAATCTCTACTCTTAAGATAACTTTGCTCGCTACTCCCAGAGACGTAAGGCTAGTTCTAGTCAAACAAGAGCGAAAGGAACGCGAATGGTTTATTAACCATTTGCCTTCTTGTAATATTTTTATAAAAGTTGGTGCAAGTCTGGACGTGACACGTGTTTGAGTACGACACTCCCTTAATGATAATAACATCATACCTATAATTTTATAACATTAATATTAACCGATGAAATGACCGCGAGCATGTATTTTTTGCAATAATTGAATATATAACCTTTTAAGAGGACGTCCAAGCTAGCCTTTTTATCGACATGTAGGAGTGACTGATTATAATTTTTAACCATGACTAAACCAGTTTTTGGGGAATTTTGAGACCAGAGCCTCAATTTATACAGTACTACAAGTAATTTGTCAAATTTTGATACAAATTCATTGAGTATTTACGAAGAATAGTGCGAAACTGTAATTTGTATGCAATATAGCCTGATTATTGTGTATTACAGTTTCGCACTGTTCTTCGTAAATACTCAATGAATTTGCATTAAAATTTGACAGATTACTTATACTGTTATATAGAATGGCGCTCTGGTGCCAAAATTCCTCATAAACTCTTTTAGTTATTGATAAAAATTAAAAACGATCTCTCCTATATGGCGGTAAAATCGGTAGCTTCGACGTTCTCTTAAATATAAAATATATTTGATAATAGTAAATTTCACCTCAACCGTCCCTCTCCATTTATCTGCAGCATGCCGTGCTAATTCTATTTGTTTTTGCTTACGAATTTGATGTTTTTTATAAGCCATTTCTATAATTATCAGCATAATACCACCAATTATTCCAGCCCCGACAAGAATGAATACACCAGCCATGTTTTTTAATCCTAATGTATTTGGAGCTTTCTCAAATTGTTCACATTGTTGTAAATTACCTTGGAGTATCCAATAATTATCCAAACTTTCCATAAATCCACCTAAAGAAATAATAACATAGTTTTGATAATTGTGTTAGTTTTACGATAATATCCGAATACATAAATTATATTATATTTAATCGTATCCCTCTATTTTCTTCAATTATCCGATATTCTATCATCTATATATATATAATCAACTTCGGAATAGGTGTTTATGCCGCCCAAGAAAGAGAGGGAAGATATGTAGTCTAATGTGCAAGAGAGAGGTTCGGATTACGGAGCCATGGAACCATAAACTGGCCACCCCCTGCCAGTGATGGGAAGCAGTTAGAAGATCCAAATTTATTATGTCGGGCGTCATAAACCCCTACGCACAAATATATAATACTAGCATCCCCCTGCGTGACTTCGCCCACGCTATAGTTATAATAGGTTTATTTTTTACTATTTAAATCGGGTTATCAACCCCCCCCCCCCCCCGGTAATTAATCACCCATTCTCCCGTTTACAAAAATATATTTTTCATTAAAATTGTTTTTTATTTAAAGTGCAAAATACTTGAAGTAAAATTTCAATTAAACCTGGCTGTTACACCCCCCGGTATTGTTTATCCATGCACTGTCTTACCACCAATTATTTTTCATCAATTTAATAAATGTCCAAGCAAGTGAAGGTTGCCAAAAAATTCTCCCCGTGTTCTAATGTCGTTGTCTGTACCGTATCTTTATTGAATATTTATTTGTTTTTACAATTGTTTCGACTGACTTGATCGAATATTGACCATTAAAAATTAGTATTATACGACAAATAAAGCAGAAAGATCAACTATGATTATTGTAACTCATTTCATTGCACACGTGAACGTGCCCGAAATAAAGCTTTAGAACTATCTTAGTTTTAAAACTTTAATGCAGATACATTTTTTAAAAGCAGTTGCAAAATACGACAGTAGCGGAAAGCACGTGGCAGTAGCACTACGTACAGTTTACAATAAGTATGTCGAAGAAAAGCTATAGTGTAGTGAAGTCAGTTTCGAGGATATGTTAGTTTACCAGAAAGCCTTTGTCCTTCACTAAACTTTATCAGTAGTCAGTTTATAGTACACGTTAATCTCAGATTAATAGTTCAAACGGTCATATCGCTAGATATCGCAGTTGTAGGTATATTGTTATATTGTTAGATATTTTAGCATGCTGTAATTTAAATAGTTTGATGGATATACGTATTAGAAAATAATATTTTTTTAAATGTCGAATCGAATTATTATAAAACTTCCGGATAAACAACATTTTTAGTAGTTTTTGTGGGTGAAGTTATTAATATGAATTGATTCTTTAGGTTTCCAGTACGTGAAAATGCAACATATAGTTGCCCGTGTGAGAAACATTCTGACCGTAAATCAATGACGACGTAATTATAAGTTTGACCTTGGGATTTATTGATACTAATTGCAAATGAAAGATTTATCGGAAATTGTAAACGTTTAATTGAAATTGAAACGGCAAAACTGTAGGGATCATTGGAATGCGCAGAATAAAAGCAGTCTCTCCAGCAGCAGGACCAGTCAATATGATGGCTTCAAAAATGTTATTTTACGCATCACTTTGACTTGTAATCTAGTACCATTACATAAATTAGGAGGTTGAAGATTGCGTAGTAATATTATTGGAGTTCCTATTTTAAGTTTTAAA
This sequence comes from Theocolax elegans, assembly GCA_026168455.1. Classification (NCBI taxonomy): domain Eukaryota; kingdom Metazoa; phylum Arthropoda; class Insecta; order Hymenoptera; family Cerocephalidae; genus Theocolax; species Theocolax elegans. Next base: position 29,246,099 of record CM047431.1, on the reverse strand, counting down.
TTATGTGGAGGAAATCCTGCCGGATGTAATGAATTAAGAAATTCTTGAGGATAATGTACAACGTCTTCAGTATTGACAATTGTATCAATAGATAAATATTCTTTTATATCACCATTAAATTTACCTAAAATATAATGATTAATTTCTTCAGCAAGAGCATTTCGTGGTGAAATGCTCTCATATTTGTGCGCAAATGAAAAATTTCAACATTATTCCATATTTGCGATGATTTTAAACATGCTTTAACAATATCAGCTCTTGTTCCTTTTGTTATAACTAGTAAAGTCTGATGAAAATCGCCAGAAAAAACAAATGTTACACCACCCATTAACAAATTAACAGATCTGAGATCCCGTAAAGTTTTATCAATAGCTTCTATAAGTGCTCTATGAGTCATAGGAGATTCATCCCATACAATAAGGATTGTTTCTTGGAGAATTTGGCCTAAAGGACCATTTTTACGAATGGAACACACAAAATCTTGATCACAAAATACATTCAATGGTAACTTGAAAGTCGAATGCGCTGTTCTACCACCTTTCAGAAGAGTTGCAACAATGCCAGAAGATGCAACAGCTACGGCTATATTACCTGTTGATCGAATTTTGTCCAATAATAAATTAATTAAAAATGTTTTACCCGTTCCACCAGGGGCATCAATAAAAAAACTTTTCCACATTTGTTAGCAGTACTATTGATAACAGCATCATATGCGTATTTTTGATCAGGTACTAATTTAGATAAATTAACTTGAACATTATTTATTAAGTCATCGATATTGAAGCGTGTAAAAGATTCTGTGTAAGGACTATTAGAAGGTTGTTCTTCACGAACTGAAGATTGCATTCCAAATTCCTGTAGATATTTTTCAGAAAGTTTCACAACTCTATCTTCTATTTCAATTAAACCTTGATTAAAAATATTATCAGAATAAGTTAACGTGATATCGTTATTCCATGCACTGTCTTACCCACCAATTATTTTTCATCAATTTAATAAATGTCCAAGCAAGTGAAGTTGCCAAAAAATTCTCCCCGGTTCTAATGTCGTTGTCTGTACCGTCTCTTTATTGAATATTTATTGTTTTTACAATGTTTCGACTGACTTGATCGAATATTGACCATTAAAAATTAGTATTATACGACAAATAAAGCAGAAAGATCAACTATGATTATTGTAACTCATTTCATTGCACACGTGAACGTGCCCGAAATAAAGCTTTAGAACTATCTTAGTTTTAAACTTTAATGCAGATACATTTTTTAAAAGCAGTTGCAAAATACGACAGTAGCGGAAAGCACGTGGCAGTAGCACTACGTACAGTTTACAATAAGTATGTCGAAGAAAAGCTATAGTGTAGTGAAGTCAGTTTCGAGGATATGTTAGTTTACCAGAAAGCCTTTGTCCTTCACTAAACTTTATCAGTAGTCAGTTTATAGTACACGTTAATCTCAGATTAATAGTTCAAACGGTCATATCGCTAGATATCGCAGTTGTAGGTATATTGTTATATTGTTAGATATTTTAGCATGCTGTAATTTAAATAGTTTGATGGATATACGTATTAGAAAATAATATTTTTTTAAATGTCGAATCGAATTATTATAAAACTTCCGGATAAACAACATTTTTAGTAGTTTTTGTGGGTGAAGTTATTAATATGAATTGATTCTTTAGGTTTCCAGTACGTGAAAATGCAACATATAGTTGCCCGTGTGAGAAACATTCTGACCGTAAATCAATGACGACCGTAATTATAAGTTTGACCTTGGGATTTATTGATACTAATTGCAAATGAAAGATTTATCGGAAATTGTAAACGTTTAATTGAAATTGAAACGGCAAAACTGTAGGGATCATTGGAATGCGCAGAATAAAAGCAGTCTCTCCAGCAGCAGGACCAGTCAATATGATGGCTTCAAAAATGTTATTTTACGCATCACTTTGACTTGTAATCTAGTACCATTACATAAATTAGGAGGTTGAAGATTGCGTAGTAATATTATTGGAGTTCCTATTTTAAGTTTTAAATTATGTGGAGGAAATCCTGCCGGATGTAATGAATTAAGAAATTCTTGAGGATAATGTACAACGTCTTCAGTATTGACAATTGTATCAATAGATAAATATTCTTTTATATCACCATTAAATTTACCTAAAATATAATGATTAATTTCTTCAGCAAGAGCATTTCGTGGTGAAATGCTCTCATATTTGTGCGCAAATGAAAAATTTCAACATTATTCCATATTTGCGATGATTTTAAACATGCTTTAACAATATCAGCTCTTGTTCCTTTTGTTATAACTAGTAAAGTCTGATGAAAATCGCCAGAAAAAACAAATGTTACACCACCCATTAACAAATTAACAGATCTGAGATCCCGTAAAGTTTTATCAATAGCTTCTATAAGTGCTCTATGAGTCATAGGAGATTCATCCCATACAATAAGGATTGTTTCTTGGAGAATTTGGCCTAAAGGACCATTTTTACGAATGGAACACACAAAATCTTGATCACAAAATACATTCAATGGTAACTTGAAAGTCGAATGCGCTGTTCTACCACCTTTCAGAAGAGTTGCAACAATGCCAGAAGATGCAACAGCTACGGCTATATTACCTGTTGATCGAATTTTGTCCAATAATAAATTAATTAAAAATGTTTTACCCGTTCCACCAGGGGCATCAATAAAAAAACTTTTCCACATTTGTTAGCAGTACTATTGATAACAGCATCATATGCGTATTTTTGATCAGGTACTAATTTAGATAAATTAACTTGAACATTATTTATTAAGTCATCGATATTGAAGCGTGTAAAAGATTCTGTGTAAGGACTATTAGAAGGTTGTTCTTCACGAACTGAAGATTGCATTCCAAATTCCTGTAGATATTTTTCAGAAAGTTTCACAACTCTATCTTCTATTTCAATTAAACCTTGATTAAAAATATTATCAGAATAAGTTAACGTGATATCGTTATTACGTTGACGTTCTTTGTGAAGAATATCCTCACATAAATCTTTTTGAAACCTTTCCCATAATAAAATAGGTTGAGATGGTTGACAAAACACTAAAATAATAGCAAATAAGTCCCTCATCTTTGAAGATGTTTGTGATATTGCAGCATCAGCTAATGTGTTTTTCCATTGGTCATCATTTTCTAATAGTCCGAGCGCTTGACATGCTGCTTTAAAAGTGGGATATATTACACTATTAACTGTTTTAAGTGATTCAAATGAAGTTGGTCCACGAATATGGTGTAATAACATCCTTAGGTGAAAGCATTCGACTTGATTAGGATGAACTGGGTAAACTCTACCTAAAGCAGCATCTTTTCTAATACCAGGATATCCTTTAACGTCTTGGCCACGTTTCCTTCTAGAAAATTTGTTATTATTCCATACATAATATGTAGGAACCTCGTGATATAGTAGTGTTTTAGCAAAATCATCCGAAGAAGCCAAATCAAAGAAAGCAGTGAGTGTTGTACTCCGCGGATGTTCAAGGACTTGTTGAATGGTATCTTCAGTAAAATAAACGCTTTGACAATTTTCTAAATGGACAGCTAAATGTACTACAGCTGGATACCTTTCATGTATTGGAAAGTCGAAAAACCTCCACATTGCTTCTGAAGTGCATATGTAACGACCATTGATATAATTACTAATTTCATCATTATTATTGATAGAAAATGTTGCTTGATCTGTACCCTTATTTATATATTTGCATATGTATTTTATGGCTTGCACTGAATGGCAGTATTCAACATTAATATGAGCATTAAAACATCTTAATAACAATGGTGAATATGGGACAACCTATCTATTGTCAATTAGTATCATTTGATTGCGAATTTTAAGTTGAGTAGTGTGCCTACTATTCTGCGGAGACCTACGGCGGTATAGTGGATAGCCATTTTCACCAGTTATAGTATTCTCTAATAAATGTCTTGGATAATTTTTTGTACATTTTCCATTATTTAAACAGGGTGAATTCATATTAAATTCACCGCATGGGCCAAGAATCATATTTTTGCAAACAATTTGAAATAATTCAGTGTCAATGTCTTTATCTGGCAATTCAGCAGAAATAATTTTATCAATTTTATCTGGTTCAATTTTTATTTGAAGCCATAATAGTATATGCGCGTGTGGCAAACCTCGTTTTTGCCATTCTATACTAAACATATAACATTCAACAGAACCAAATATACAATTTTTAGTTAATAGGTGCATCAATTTCTTAACTTTTAAATGAAAAACTCTGGAAACGATATTGTGTCTATCAAACGATTTTTGATTTGGAAATAACTCTCTGCGTATTTCAGGCCATTCAGGATTGCATGTAAAAGTTATAAACAAATCCGGGCGTCCTTTTTTACGTACGTATGTCATCGCATTTTGAGTTTTCTCATGCATGTAACGGGGTGAACCTGTAAATGAAGATGGCAAAATAACACATTGCCCAATATTTCCAGGGTTAATATTAGCATCATTATTAATAGCATCTTAAAGATGTACATAATCATCTGTGCGTAATTTTTTTGATTGTTAGGAATGAAAAGTAGCCTTTCGGTTGTCATTTTTGCCTTATTATCTACAACATATTGTTTTAATAAATTTTTAAAATACAGTAAATAGTTGATACTATTTTGTCTCACCATTAATCTATAAGCATAAAATTGCATGCAAGTTACTGTTTTAGAAGTATTAGTTCGTTGTTGAGTAGTCAAGTAATATCCATCTTCTCCTTTAGTAAACATTAAAGGATATTGTAAAGGGTCGTAAAAACGATGAAGTGCAGATACACGTTGTAAATGACCACCTCTATGATGTAAGACAATATCTCTAGGACCTTTGTCTTCGTCAACCAATAAAACCGCAACTTCGTTGCAAGTAGGAGCATTGTATCGACCCCTATGATCATTATTAGGTACACGATCTGAATGTATAATCAGTTTAAAATTATTTAAATTTTGTAAAGAATTATTTTCAAGATTGTATTTAAAACTTTTTATTAAATTATTATTGTGTAATAGTAGTCTTTGCAATGATTTTATAAGTTCTACTTTTAAATTAGGATTAATATGCGATCGTGCCGAAATTTGATCATTTTCAGACATAATATAAATTTGTAAATATTGATGATTTTCATGAGGATTTGGTAACATATTACCAATTAAATGATAAACTTGGCCTTGAATTTTAAATGTAGGCATAAAGCTTCCTTCTTTGATTTCTTTAGCGCCAAAATAAGTCATTTGAAATAATATATTATATTGCTTGCAATTATCAGGAAAATGTGCTGAATTCCTATGAATACCTAATATTAAATCTTTGATAAACTGCGGAGGCTCTTCTAATAGTGGAAGATGTACTTTACCATTAGCACAACAAAGTCCAGGTGCTTCGTCTTTCCATTTTTTTGCATCACAGTGAATACAAATCTTATTCATTTCACCTATTTGAATATCTTTAAAACCTGCATAATCTAATTCAGGTTGATATTCAAATGCAGATCTTTGACCACAAATATTTTATAAGGTACGTCGATTGTTAGTATTACGCAATCGTTGATTTGCAAGCCTTTGAATTCTTTCATCAATAGACTCTCGACGTCTACTACTTTTTGCGTTTATTGGTTACATATAAACAAACCTTCTCTCTTTATATATTAGTAAGATATATATGGTATAGGAGTTATTCAGACACTTAAAGAAATTTTGTAGACTCATGCAAAAATAGTGGCCCTTAACTAACCTTTCGGGTTATACGATTATTAAAGAATTGCGAAATTCCAAAATGTTTAATAATCGTATTACCCAAAAGCAAATTTGCCCCAATTCAGTTGGATAACATAAATAAATTTTTTTTAATGTGTTTTTTAATGTAAGCGAGATTGAGAACCTTTTATGTTTATATATAGTCCAGGTAAATTAGACTTTTAATAAAAAAAATTTTAAGTGGCAGTTTTATTATTGGAAGTTGTAGGGGAAGATGTCAGGATATTGGGGTATGTTTGCGGTCAGTCACAATTTAAAACACGTTTACTGGGGATCAGGGTGAATAGCTCCCAAACATGAACAAAACAACAAATATAAAATTAAGCCGGCCGCGTTAACGCGGCAAAGTTATTTACGTTAAAATCGTGATTACCGCACACACGCGTACAACTGCACAGCTTACACGGGAAGCTGGAGGAACAGGAAATCTCACCTTCAGAAGCTCGACAAAATAATTAAAAATAACTACTCTCAATAATTTTGCAGTATATGTGTATATGTATATAGGGTGTCCAAAAATTCCCGAAACACCTTAATAATTTCCCAGGTAAACTGATTTTGGACAAGATTAAGGTCAATCTAGAAGTAAATTTTATCAAGGAATTTAATAATGACCTTGGATTTGACTTTCAAGGTTATTTGAAGAACAACGATAATTTTATAATTTTGAACGTGATTTTGAACTGGAACTTATACAAGTATTGAGTTTAGAGTTTATTTTACATACAAAATATTTCCATTAAATTAAAGTACTATTAATAAAGAGATAAGCAGTTGAGCTTTAAAATAAATTATTATTTTAATTTTTTTTAAAACAATTTTCTCTGTTCTAAGTTTCTGCTCTTCACTGTGATAACAGGATCGGTAATAAAGATAATAGCTCCTGTGATACAGAAATTGAGAATATACTATGCCAAGACGTTTCCAGATCTTGTTCGAGGTTAAATGACCATGTGTGACCATCAAGGTCATCATTGACCCATGACTTGAGTACATATTTGGATGTACAATTTTCTGCTCTTTTGATTTCCGTTGTCAAAAATAGGGGTTCCCATTTGAAAAAACAAAGTTAACCTTGAAATAACCTCGCAAGTCAAACCCAAGGTCAAATCCAAGGTCACTATTAAATTCCTTGATAAAATTTACCTCTATCTTGACCTTGATCTTGTCCAAAATAAGATTACCTGGGAAATTATTAAGGTGGTCCAGGACTTTTTGGATATCCTGTATGTATATAGAAACGATCACTCATACAGGGTGTTAAAAAACAAAGGGATTCGGTGACTGCTACGCGATAGAGCAGCAAATTCTAAGCAAACTATCCCTGATAAGTTTTTCGCTACAACAAATAGATAATCGACAAAAGATTATTGAAAAAAGCGTAATCCAGCCAATAAGCGCGCGGCTGCAAAGTATCCGGCGTCGAGTGGGGACACCCACCTTCGAATTAATGCTTTTTGCTGCTTCGCTATACTGCTTCTTGGGGTATTGCTGTTTGTTGCTCCTTTGGGTATACTTGGACTGTTGGGTATTTTTGGAAGGGTTTGGGCTAGCTATCGGGGCTCCTGGCTCTGGTGGGTTTGAGGCTTCTGTTGTGGTTTGATTTGGCTCGGTCGTTATCTACATAATCAAACCTTTGTAGCCCTGCAATGGTGATTGGTGGAAATGGATTGTACGCTTCGTCCAAGTAACGTCTGGCTTCTTCTCTCTTGCCTAATCGTTGTAGCTCGGTAAAATCATTAAAATGATGTCTTTTTATTTTTACTCGATAGCTCGGGTGCATGTTTCTATATGCTTTATCAAGTTGCTAGTGAATGGACATTGGTGGCTTAAAATGATCAAACATCCCTCTTAACTTTTGTAAGTGTGTAGCGATGTTTTCATTGGCTCCTTGCGTTCTAAGCTCTGCTGTGCGACGTAGGCTTATCTGCGTATCTTCCACTCCATATTGTAGTCTGAATGCCTCCATAAATTCGCTGAATATTCTCCAGTTGTGTTTTTCTCTTTTAAACCAATCGTATGATTCGTCGTCGAGGACGGCTGGTAGATACAGCATAATTTCTTCCGTGGTGAACCCATGTGATTCTTTGCATTCCATTAAGTTACGTAGGAATGTTTCAGGGTCGCCTTTTTTGTTGCCCTTGAACGATATATGCCACTTGTTGAAAATTTCGACCGTTCTTTTTCCCGTATAAACGTTTCGTCGTCTAATCTGCTCGTTCTGTAGGTGCTGCTAAGTGGGAGTATCGTATTATAATCTGGATGTGGCTGGCTTATAAGCTGATTGCTATAATAACCCGGTAGCTTGTTGCGGGATGGTGCTTGCGAATGCTTGTCGTTGTGTTTGGGGAATAGGGGAATATGGAATTTCGTAGGTTCTGTCGGTTAATCGTTGGGACGAAGGGGCAATGTATGCGTTTTGCTTTTCCTGCTGTGGCTGACTGATATATTGCACTTCATCTTCACAATGGACGTTTAGTAAATTTCTATTTGATTCTCTTGGTCTCGGATCGTTCTGGTTCGTTAACGTTAAGTATCTCTGCTGCGTTGCTGCTGGTTGGCTTGTGGTAAGTGCTGTAACGATGAGACAGAAAGTTGATTTGTGGATGTAGTGGGATTGTCGGGGCTGGGAATTTCGTTCAGAGTTGGTGGTATAGGTTGTGGTAGGTGTTGTGTAACTAATGAAGGGATTTCTTATGTGGCATGGGTTATTGGATAAAGTGGGAGCTATGGCTTGAATAGTGTAATGTGACGTAGTGTTAACTGTTAAATTTGATGTCGTTACGTCAGGCAGCGTATGATAAATTTCTATATTTGGTGCATCCATTAAATTCTGGCTTGTTGTTATTCGTGTTGGCGTCAGTCTGTACGCAGTCGATTATGCTCGTGGTTGATTCGTATTTAATCTATATGCTGTGCGTGTCTTTCGTTTGAACTGCTGCCCCGTTGAGTCTGACTATATGGTGTCGATCGCTGTATTTACTGCGTCATCTCTTGCATTGACATTGGATCTGCATAGGGACCGCGAGTTTGTCCTGTTCCGGCAGACAAACCTTAGGGTGCAGGTGATGTTGATAATAAAGTTAAGAGATATAAGAAAAATAGTTAAATTTATTATTCGCTCAATTTTATACACTCGCGGGTGCCAGTCGCGTCTTTTACGCGGGCTCGAACTCGGCTGCGATCAACTCGGGAGGAGGCGAAATTAGGAAGGCGCAAAGCGAGCTCACGGCTGATTGCATGGATGCAGTCTGTAGCTTACACGTCGCGAATTTCTGGCTAGAAGGTGTAATACTCGCCCGCGACGAGTTTAACGTCGACTGACGGTGCGGCTGCGATAAACGATCGCACTATCGAAAGCTGCTCAAAATGAGGGGGGGGGGAGAAGGGAAACGCGATAACCCGCACACACACTGTAGGGAAGCACGGGATTAAATTATATGAAATAAAGGATACACGGATTAGGATGCACCAATCTTTGCCGCTTTGATACTCTCGCTCAACTCTCTGCTCAACAAAAATGTCACGCCCGCTATTGTCTGCTGATTTCGGACGATCGGGCGACTTATACCTCACGGCGATCGGGAGAGCTCTGCTCTCCTCGGCGTGGTCGATGCATTGCCTATGCGCGCGCATGCGTCGCGATGGCGCACTTGCGGTGCGTACGCGGCCTTATTTGAGTGCGGCTTAAGTAATATGGTCGCCCGCACCGTCTGTCGTAGTGTGTACCTCGTCGGATTCAACCAGAACAACAATGCCGTTGACAATGACGACGTAAGCTGTCTGCCAGGCAATTATTTTATCTTGTTCCTTACTAACCCGTCGACTAATAAGGACGGTGTTTACTGGGTCGCGGTAGGTGTGTGTACGCGGCACGTCGACGTGGGTTTATGTGTGTAGCCGCGGCTGCTATTTCTTTCTCTCTCGCTCTCTTTGATGCGCACGGCTTGACAGGTGCAATAGCGGGCTCGAGCTGCTTGGACGGACACACGGCGATAATCCAGGCAAATACCAATTTGGAAGACGGCTCGCTGTTTATTATTATTATCGTGTCTGTGAATACTAATAATGCTCACTTAACCTCTTCCAAGGCCCTCTCCTATACATACTTGTTTAAGTAGCTGTGTGCTCCTGTCTGCTCCCTTATAATAAATATTGCTACATTAGCTGGTGCTTACAGGTTTCTTGGATTGTTGCTGGGCTGACTGACTTCCTGGCTACATTGGCTCCTTCTTCTGGCTCGGTCTTCCTTGGCTTTGCTAGGTACGCTGCTACCAAACTGAGGATTTGGCAGCGAGAAAAATAACCTCGCCGAATCAATGTATTAAATAAACAAACAACTAATAATAAATTAACAGTAACAATTAAGGGGGAGTCGTACCGATGACTACCCCCGAGGTCAGCGCGAAAACAATTCGTTAAAACCTATAACCGGTCGAGTTATAAGCAACTGATCCGGGAATGATCGGTTGCTTAATCTCATAACTTCTACGTCACGCCGTGTGATGTATATACCTCTGATGTAGGAAGCTCTGACGTAGTAGTTGCCTAAGTCACGCGCGCCTTCTCTCGTGAAGTGGCTCCCGCGAACCACCGACCTATTTACCCGGGCGGGATTTGTCACGAGAGTGGAGAAGTAAAGAGGAATGCTTCCTCACATGGACCGTGCCAGGTATATTGGGGTTCAATAATACGAGACACGCGGGTCTATAAGTGGTGCACCACTTACCGTGATTATCTCCGTAATTCGTACGGCGGGAAAACGGCTGGAAGACCGAGAGGGATTCACCTCGAATCTACCGCTCTCTTTCGCTCCAATAGCCGGAACGGCTGACGATTTCCTTCTCTCCTTCTTTATATAACAGCGGGGCGTGCGGCTCTGCACGCTGACGTTGTGGTTGTGTTCTCGCGCGTTCGTGCGCGCGCAACCCTCTCTAAACTCTTTTCTGTTACTTACCTGATCGGTAACTCGCTTACCGTTATAATATGTATATATATATATATCTCACTCTCTCTCTCTCTCTCTCTCATCAAGAGGTTCAAAGGTTGACAGTTAATACAACGTAAACGAATATGAAGTCGGAAATAATTATGTAAATAGTTTTAAATTTCTTTCATCCTTTTCACAACAAAATGGGTTGGACGATTCAGCTGTGATGATGGAAGTATTCACGTGACTCTAGCTCCTTCTCACCGTCACATTTCAACTACTCCTATATATTTTTACCTCTGTAGGCCATCTCTCACGGGCTGAAAAGCATAGCTTCCTTTTCTATCTCACGCATCTACTGTATTTGTTATCTCACTTGGAGAAACCACGAAGAAAAAGAAAATTTCACTAATTCCACACGAAAAGATTTCGACATCTGAAATCTTTATATCGCTTTATTTTAAAGATGGAAAAATGAATAAACACTAAATTTTGCAGAAAACATTAAAAGTAACTAAGGATTATTAGGAAACTGAAATTGAAAGAATTATAGATGAGACGAATCGCTATGAAACTAAGAATCATGAAGATCGGTAATCCCATCAGAAAATTTGGTCTCCTCTTACAAAAGATAAATTTGAATGTTTTCTTGGCCTTTCAATTCTAATGGGCCATATTCGGAAAGGTGACTTGAAAGACAATTGGTCTAAAGATCCTCTAATGAAGATACCTCGAAAATCGTTCACCATCCTTTAGTGAAAATAAAACCAATAATAGACTATCTACAATGTAAATTCTCAGCAGCTCTTATTCCAGACAAAAATTTGTGCATAGATGAAAGGCTAGTATTATGGAAAGGCAGGCTTCGATTCAAGCAGTATATTCCTTTGAAAAGAAATCGGTTTGGCATCAAACTTTTTGAATTAGTAGACTGTGAGACTGGATTCATTTTGGGTTTTATTGTCTACACTGGCGCTGATACTGATTATCAGAAGTTTGATTTGGATGTTACTGGGGATATTGTCGCTCATTTCTTACAACCTTATTTTTACAAGGGTCATGTCATATACATATATAACTGGTTTAAATCTCCCATATTGGCAGAATTTTTGCATGATTGCGATACAGAAATGTGTGGCACGGTAAGAACAAATAAAAAAGGAATGCCAAAATTACAAAATAAATTAGAGCGAGGTGAAGTTCAAGTTGCTAATAATATTTTGTGGACGACAAGGTGGCAAGATAAGCGTAGTGTTTGCATGCTTACAACTGTGCACGAATCTGAGTTCTGTACCGCTGGCAAAAAACAATATGAAACCAATAAGGATATTATAAAGCCACGTTGCATCCCTGAATACAACCAAAATATGTGTGGTGTTGATAATGTAGATAGACAAATGTCTATAACCGAAACAGTTAGAAAAACGATGAAGTGGCATCGCAAATTATTTTTCCATCTTGTTGATCTATGATTATCTAATGCTCAATTTTTATATAAAATGAAAAATGAAGGACCAACACCCTTTCCTTTATTCCGAATATCGGTTGTTAAATCAATATTGAAATTGGATAATACTAATGATAGCATGTCTCGTCTTGTTAGCCCTCCTACTCGATTAGTTGGTCGTCATTTTCCAAGGTTTGCTACAAGTCGAAGATGTCACGTGTATCCTTTACGTAAAATTACTAGTCCAACAAAATACATGTGCTCTGATTCTGATATTCCTTTATGCGTAGCTCCATGTTTTAAAGAATATCACACAAAAGCGACATTATCATAAAGTCAAATAGGTTAGAGGGAAGGGGACTCACGGTAACAAAGCACCCCAACATGAGAGGCAAGGGGACTCGCGCAATTAAAGCACGCCGACGTGAGAGGCAAGGGGACTCACGGAAATAAAGCACCCTAAAGAGATCAAATTTTCGCCACATCCACGTTTTTAAGTCTGGGTCATGCTAAGAACGAAAACTAATATATATTTTCATAATACATCAGTGACAAAAATGCATGTAATGCAAATCATTTTTGGATATCATTTTCGCACTAAAATACTACAAGTAATGAAGTTGACCTTAAAAAATACAATTTTCAAGGTCAAGGATGTCTCCTGAACATTATTTGATATTTTTTTCGTATTCAGTGCATCAAAATACGTCTAAAAGCACTCTTAACTCGCCAAATTAAATTTTTAACATTGGACTTTAAGTTCCAGACGGGATTGGTCGATATATCGACCACCAATTTTGTAAGGCACTCCAGGTGACATGTTTTTCTTTATGCACAAATATTGTGTAAAAAAAGTCGAATTTCAACGTCAAAATCCCCGTCCTTAAAGGTTAATAATAAGTTAATATATTTACAATCCTAAAAATTTTTTATAGAAAAATCGAATTAATATAAATATTAAAATGCTAAATCAACTTTTATGGAGATATTTATTGAACAATTATTTGAACTAATGATGACTTGTTTATGTATGATTTTAGAACAATTTTTTCTGTCTACAGGAAAAACAATGTTTGCAAAAAAATTTCCTGAAGCTTCTGGAATAGATTATGAAACCCTGAGAGATGAAGGCATCCCTCGATCGCGATGGTATAACTACCATGCATAAAGTTTTCGACTGGGCCTTCAACGTCACAACGAGGATTATTATTATTAACCTATCAGGCTGAAGCATTCTTACAAAAGCAATCGAGTGAGCACAACACGAAACGCCCGAATAATTTGATTGTGCTGTGAACGATTGACTCAACGGAATAGTCGATTTCTAGTTACTTGGATGAGAGGAACATTAACGAAATACAGGCTTTACTTTTACAAATTCGTATTACATTTTATTTTTGAAATGGAGAGAAATGCAGGTTCACACTCGCATAATTTTTGTTAATGACTGAAGGTATGTTTGGTTGAGAGCTTGCAAAGATTGGTGTTGCCTGGTAAGCTGCTGCGTCAAATGACGATGTATATAACAGTTATCAAAAAGTGCACCCACGCTATTAAATAACACAGGCAGAAGGTATCACACTGAATATTATTTTCTATACCAAACTATTCAAATTCATTTTCAATCATATGAATCATGAATGTCAATAAGTCTAAAATTTGGCAGCTTATTATTTTTGTAATATGTGTGCATATTATTTAAAATTCTTTCATAATATAATATATTCTGTTTGATTAAAGTTTGATCTTTCTTTTTATAAATAACATTAAATGAAACATCCTTCAAGTCAGCAGGATCACCTTTCTAAAATAAAAAAAAAACTCGTGGATAATTTACCGAAAATTATCCGTAAATTATCCGTAAAAACAAAACATTAGATGTGAACGTTTTTAAAAAAAAACCAAGATGTCCTGTTAAAATGATTATGTTGGCAGGATAAGGTGCAAAATACCATCAAGAAATAACTTTAGGATAATATTTAAAGCTTACGAATTTGTCGCTTTTTTGCTGTAAGGTCAGGGCATGGGCAGCGGAGGGGAAAGAGGGTAATGCTCCCTAACCTGTATCGTACCAGGAATTTCAGGGAAAATACAGACGTGGCATGCTGATTCGAATGTGGTGCACCACTTACCACTGTGTATTTGAATCACTGCTCGAACGGCGTTAAACAGGCGGGAAAGGCCGCGCGGTAGACTCCTCGTCTCTACCTCTCTCTCTGTCACTCTCACGGTGTTTGCCGCCTCGGTTCTCCGTCCTTCCCGTGGGCGGATAGAAAAAGGTGGAGGCGTACGACTTGGTTCGGTAGTATTGGGTTGTGTAGGGGAACCTCTTTGCGCCCACATCGTGACACAGACACCAACACTTCTTTTGTAGGCACGATAAAATACCTGATGCATCGGCCTCACGAATAACACCGGGCGTACGCTATATCTACACTAACAGCTGGGTGCGCACGGCTCTCTCGTCCGTGCGCGCGCAGCACTCTATATACTCTTTCGCGTTGCTCACCTGATCGGTAACTCGCTTACCGTTAAACATTGTAAAATTGAAGAAACTGAAATCTATTTATAGTTATTGTAATCCCAAATTCTGATTTACCGCAAATTTCGTTACTGCGTCTTTAAGAAGGGCGACACGGAACCGTTTGATTTGTTTCTTTTCCGTTCAATGATTTTCTTTTCCTTAACTACTTACCGTATCTCCATAAAGCAATAACAAAGGTCAATATTTGCAGCTAAAGACTTTGCCGCTTTTTTGCCGTAAAGTCATGGGATGGTGTAAAGTATAAAAAAATTATTTATTTATTTTTTAAGAAAATGTAAAAAATTAACAACCTGTAAGAAAACACTCGTGAATAATTTGGAAAATTATCCGGAAAAATTATTCGGAAAATTATCCGTAAATTATCCGCGAAAATGAAAAAATAGCCGTGAACGTTTTTTTTTTTAAACAAAATATCCTGCTAAAATTATGTTATGTTGGCAGGATAAATTGCAAAATACCATAAAGAAATAACTCTAGGACAATATTTTCAACTTAAGAATTTGCCGCTTATTTGCCGTAAGGTAAAAATATAGTTAAAAATATAAAAAAATAATTGTTTTTACTTTTTAAGGAAAAGTAAAAATTTGACATCTATTGTATTCACAATGAATTATGTTGTTATATACCAGGATACAATCCGACTTCAGTTAGTAACAAATAAGGTAACAAAAAGCTATTCGTGACAGTAGAAAATATGTTGTAAAGTTTTTTAAATAAAACCGATATGTCCTGCTAAAACCATATGTCCTGCTAAAACGATATCATCTTGACAAGATAAGTTGCAAAATACCAGCAAGAAATAACTCTAGGATTACTACAAATTTGTAGTAACACTGACAGCGGGTATGTTTGTTTAACTACAAGTCTGTTTATTTTACTTCAATGCCATTAATTTAATTACAATGCAGTTGATTTAATCATAATATTGTTAAAATAACAACAATGCTGTTAAATGGATTGTCATAGTAGTTGCATTAACCATATTTTTTTCCGTGTATTTACCTAAATTTTACATATAAACATCCGAACATATTTTAGGAGAAAAAATTAGGGTAATCTCTGAATGTTTTTGGTATCAATTTATTCCAGACTCCCCTATGTATAAAAATAATAATTACTATTATTGAAACCTTATTTCTGCGTAAGAGCGTGCCTAATATACGATCGTTCACACTTATTTATTAAGATATTGTTAGTTAAACATTATTATTTCGAGCCAATCAGAGCGCGACAGTCGGCGATGGGCGGTGCAGTAAGACCGAAAGCGGTGCGTGGAGGGAGCGCCCGGAGAAGGGAAGGCGAGATCGAGCACGTAAACAATCTCGCATATTGGTCGATTTATTTGTTATTGAACACGTTAATATGCGACAAAATTAAGAGAATCGGGGGATTAAAAAATTATTTAATTATTAAATTACTTTACGTATTTTAATTAATTTAATATTTAATAAATTATTTCGTAGTGTCATTGCATTTGCTTTAAGCAATACAATTTATAATTTTAAAAAATTTGCAAGCGTAACGTTTCAGTTTATTCTTTATTTTTAACATTTACCGATTTTACCAACGTAATGTTTATTTTATAATGTATATGCAATTAATTAATTATTTCATCATTCAGTTTAAAACAAAAATTAAAAAAAATAATTAGATGTTAATGGAAATAATTAATTAATAATCATATGTACAAAATTTTTAACAATTTTTTAATTGTTTAAAAATTCTATTATTATTGTTACTTTATTAGAAACTATTGCATTCACAGTTTAAGAAGTAACTTATTTTTTCTACACGATTCATAAACACGTTACGCTTTTATTTTGCAAATAAATTTTTTTATTGCAACAGTTAATAAAATTGCAATTTACAGTTAAAACATTTTTTAAAGTTATAGTAACACATTATCATTCGTGTTACATGAATATTGTGTTTTATGAATTTAAAATAATCTTTTATTTCTTTCATGCCAAAATGACGTCGAGTGAGAAACATCCTCTAGATAAGCTTGGCTGTAAAGTATATAAGTGTCACTCTAAGCAAGAAGTAAAAATAGTAACATGCATCATTTGTGAAAATATACCACAGAAGTAACTGAAAAAATAAAAATTCATAAATATTTGGGTGAAAACCGAATAATCTGTCTGGATCACAGACTTAAAGACATAACCTTACATTTAGATCAACATATGTTAAGTGATGTGGCTAAAAAAGTGATTGCTGTTATTAAACTAAAAAATACAGAAGAATTAAGAAAAGATTTATTGCAAGAATTGCATAATAAAACAGTTGAAAAACAAAATGCAACTATAGGAATGAAGAAAATGAAATCAAACATCGGATACAAGAAAACACCTTATTAAAAGAACTAATTACAAAGTTACAAGAAAAAAATCAAATTCAAAAAGAATTAATAGAAATGCAGAAGCAAAAATGTATGGAAAAAGTGATAACTACAAAAACATATGTAGTATTTATAAGTGATATTAAACGAAAACAGAAAAAAGTACCTAGAATAACAGTAAAGACCAACGACCCAAAGAAAAAAAATACCATGAAATTTCTTACGAGTTGCACTGTATCGCAGAAAGACATACAGACAAAGTTCATGCGTAAGAAAAATGGCACCGAAATAGAAATAAGCTGCATGAATGCCAGAATTGTAGAAGCAATTGAGTCAGCAATAAGCAAAAAGTTAAAGAATAGTAATATTAATATAGAACAACAAGGAATTCTAAAGATAAAAATAGTAGGAATAGATAATGTTACGCAAATGGATGAGAATGATATTGAAAGTGATATTAATACAAGAAATTTCAGTCAATTCTAAGAAGGTGGGAAAATCTTGCATATGTACACTAATAAAAGAAATAAAACTAACACAGTCTTAATGCAAGTTATACCGGAAATTTACAACTTTTTAAGTGAAAGTGGTAATAATGTCTTTATATGACATCACTGCTGCAAAGCCTACGATCTCATTAATACAAAGCCTTGTTACAATTGTGCAAGATATGGACATAGTGCAACAAAATACAAAAATGAGACATTATGCATAAAGTGCTCTGAAAAACATAACATAAGTGAATGTAATCATACCAAAATTGAGTGTGCCTACTGTATTTTCAACAACATGAAATACAGAACCAGTTTACCGACGGATCACTTACCAACGGATAGAATGAAATGTAGTATTCTAAAAAAAAGTAAAAAAATACATCGACTCAATTAATTACCCAATAGAACCTGTATTACCGACATGAGATGAAGCAAGTGCATTAAGAGCGATATGCAACTTGTAAATGAACAACATACTTTACCAAAGAAAAGTCAAAACTGTGAAAGGAATGCAAACAACATTAATGCAAAAACAACACAATTACGGGAAAGAAATCAACAAACAGCAAGTACATCACAAGAAGAGACTTAATAATGGATCATCAGTTAAATCTACTAGAAACAATACAAAATAATCTTCAACAAAGTGAGAGGGTATATGATGATATTGAAACTTTTAATGATAGAAAAATTAATAGTAACTTAATATTATATCTTTATATTAGAAGTTCAGAAGCAAATTTTGAAAAACTACGAATCTTGATTAAAAGTTTCAAAATCAAATCATATGTGATTGTGTGTACTGAGGTATGGAATTTAGAAAATTATCAGTATTATAATATAAAAAAATATAGTATATATTACAACAATGGAGACATTAACAAAAATAATGGGGTAGTAGTTTATGTTAGAAAAGACGTAACACATGTAAGCGAAACGATAGTTATAGGTAAGCTGAAAATACTAAATACAATAATTACATTAAATAATAACAAACTGCTTGAAATGTCCTCATTATATAGGTCTCATGATCTGTACTGTTCAGAATTTAATATAAATTTAAAAAATTATTTAAAACAAAAAAAGAATAAAGCGGTAAATCATATAATAATTGGCGATCTTAATATTAACATACTGGAAAATAATGCTATAAGTACAGATTTTCTAAATAATCTATTTGAAAAAAGGTTTCTTCCAGGTTTCACTAACATCACAAGGCCAAAAAACTTAACAATTGAATTAGGCACTTGCATAGATAATATGCTTGTAAAAACGGATTTTCTCAATACTAAAGGGTTAACTTAAAAAATACCATTAACAGACCATTATCCATTAGTCCTTGAATTACAAAATCAAAAACTCAAATCAAATAAATGTGAAACAAACAAATCAGCTTACTGTTACAATTACAAAAAAATATTTAATAACGCGATGCAAATTGACTGGTCCATATAGAAATCTAAGAGATCCTAATGAAATTATTAAATGAATGATAAAAGATATACAATTATGTTGTGAAAATGCAAAATACAAAAAACCGAAATGGAATAAATCAAAAAACGAACCGAGGAAAAATTGGATAACCAAAGCAATCTTAAATTCATGTAATAAAGAAGAAAAATTGTACAAAAAAGTGAAAGAGCTGACGGAAAATAAAGATCTAGAGGCGCAATACAAAATTTTCGTCAAAATACTTGATAAAGTTATTAAAGAAGCAAAAATTAATTATAACAAAGAAACTATAAAAGAAAATAGACACGAACCAAAATGGAAGACAATACTACAATTAAAGAAGAAAGTGAAATAGTAAATAAAATGAATAAATATTTTTGCAAACTAAGAAAAACATTAAGTAATAAAATTACAATGCCAAATATGAAAAATCTAGATTTACCTAGAAACAATCCAAAAACAATCTTCTTAAAAGCTATAAATAAAATAGAAATCTTAAATATAATAAATGATGGAAAACCAAAATATGGCAGAGTAGACAAGATAAATGTAAAAACTTTAAAAACCATAGCCACAATTGTAGCTGATACTATAGTTTACGTGTTTAATCTTTGTATAGAAACATCAATATGGCTAGATCAACTTAAATCAGCTGAAATTATTCCAAAATATAAAGCAGGAAACCAAAATGAAATTGGTAATTATTTTTGAAAATGTACTACATATTAGAATCTTGATTAAATAAGCAAGAGTGAAATAATAAGCGAAAAGCAATTTGGATTCATCAAGAGTAAAGGAACTAAAGATGCACTAACAAGGACGGGTTCTACCTTCCGGGAAACAGATTTTGTTGCAACTTAGAGAGATGTTTTCTGGTACCTAAATTTAAAAGAGTCCATATGAAATTCAATTTCATAGGCTGTTTCACAAAAGTTATACGCAGTTATCGAAAAATCGTGAAAAACATATGTTTAAGCTTAATCGCCAACAACTCGGAAAGAAATAGATGTAGTTACTCAAACTCAAATTCATTATATAGTTGAGATCAAGTAGACAAGGTTTTAAAAAAAAGGAAGCTCAAATATCTCAATTTTGACAAAAGTTATGGAAAAAATAAGAATTAGATTAAAATTTTAACGAAAATTTAGTATTAAAATTTGATAGACTTTTTAGGCAAATATTTCGTCTAATTCTTATTTTTTCCATTACTTTTGTTTAAATTGAGATATTTGAGCTTCTTTTTTTAAAAACCATGTCTACTTGATTTCAATTATTTAATGAATTTGAGTTTGAGCAACTACATCTATTTCTTTCCGAGTTATTGGCGATTAAACTTAACATATTTTTTCACAATTTTTCGTTAACTGCGTACAACTTTTGTCAAACAGCCTATGAGATTGAATTTCATATGAATTCTTTCATATTTGGTTACCAGAAAACAGCTCTCAAATTTGCACCGAAATCCGTTTCCCGGAAGGTGGAACCCCTCCTTGTAAGTCTTATATCTAAAACGATATATGAAAAACTAGATCAAAGTAAACCAATTGCTATTACTTTTCTAGATTTGGCAAAAGCCTTTAACACAGTAAATCATGAAATATTATTAGATAAGTTTTATGCATATGGAATAAGAAGAAAAGCCCACAAATTTAAGTTACCTTATTGACAGAGAACAAAAGTTAAGAATTGGTAACCACGAAAGTGAATATTAAATAATTAAAACAGAAGTACCGCAAGGAACAATACTTGGGCATTACTTTTTATATTATATGTAAATGATTTATTAACTAAAATACCAGTAAACACAATAATGTCTTATGCTGATGATACTGCAGTTATAGCAACAGGGGAAACATGGAAAGAAGTAGAAATCAAAATTAATACATATTTAGAAGGTGTCTCTACTTTGTTAATACTAAATAAATTAACTTTAAATGTGCAAAAAACAGTATATATTACTTATGGCAATTATATAGATAGTGTACCAGACAATATAGATATTAAAATTAGCAATGAACTACTCAATAGAGTAACTAAAACAAAATATTTAGGAACAATTTTTGATACAAATATGAGATGGAGTCATTATATTGAGTATCTTATAAGCAAGAGTAGGTATCTCATTTTTAGTTTTCGTAAAATAGCGAAATTTATGGATACTGTAACAGTTAACTGCCGCGCGGATGTTTATTTTATTATCGCGGTTACTCAGCGGTACGGTTGATCTTACTGTATTCAAATAAACGTATTTTTCCCGCGTTGCGGCGGCGTTCACCTGTCCGCTCTATCAAATCTGAAGTTGACCGCGAAACAGGGACATCGCGTCGAGCACTTGTCAATAAGAAACATACGACCTCTTAGGATAACGAAAGGAATCGTACGTGGGTTAAAATTCAATTACTCGAACACCGAATTGAATTTGTATTAATAAAAATGAATTTATTGAAATAAATATAAAAAATAATTAATAGACAGAATATTTATATGCTACCGAGGTCTACGCTTTAAATTACAAGTCGGTAAACGACCGACTTGTAGAGAGAGAGAGAGAGAGAGAGAGAGAGAGAGAGAGGAAATATTGCGAACTAAAGTGTGTAAGCATGAAAACGGGATACATTTGTCAGATAAAGCAAAAGGGCTCGGTAAAAATATACCTATAATAATTGACTTATTAAAGGAATTCGTGGATAAAATAAATATAATAGAATTTTGCAAAGATAAGTATCTAATTGAGGCCTTAGGCGATTTTATAGAAAAAAGCGTCAATCCAAAATTAATAATCGATTATTAATTAAGGTATGATCTAAGGTATGATCTCCAGTTCCTTACTGAGGAGTCCAAACTGGGGATCGAGGACGAAACGCCTTTAATTTTTGTTTTAATTTTTGAAAAAGGCCGTTACTCTGGGAAATTCCACCAACCATAGTGGACAAAGGGTATAATGGGCCTGCTTTATTCCAAAAATAAAGCATTTAGTTCGGAAAGACCGATAATTATATATAAATAATCGATTATATTATCGGAAACTTAGAAACAAGAACAAACGTAAAAGTAAATAAGATTTTAAACCCGAACTAACAGACGATAATACAACTTACATTTCGGCAGAAAATACAACAATTAAAAACGCAAAAACTTTAGAACATCAAATGAAACCTGAAATTGTAAAACGGGATAATAATGTCAGATTTACTTCAAGCACATCAATTTTACCAAATAACAGTAATAATATTAATTTAGGGTCGGAGAGATTGCCGAGATTAAATTCGTATTTAACAAACTCAACCTTAGGACAAGTGAGGCTCCGTACTATTAAAAGCGCACTTCAATTAATTCCAAATATAATGGGGTGAATATTCCATTAAGTCAATTTACTGATGGATGCATGGAAGCGTGCAACATAATACATGAACAATATGAACCAGACCTCGCGAAATTAATTAAAATGAGATTATATGTAGAAGCATTGAAAAGCGCGGCAAAACAAAGTTTTGAATCGATTGAAGATATTGCAATTTTTTTTATAGTATTTTTGGGCCTGCAAAATCTTATCATCAATTACGCGGTGAATTAGCTAATGTAGAACAAAAAAGAGAAGAAAGTGTCGTAGTTTTTTCAAACAGCGTTGGATCCATCAACCAAGAAATAACTGAAGCAGCTCGACGAGAAAAAAGGTTAAACAATAATTTCAACCGATCTTCAAAAAATGATTTAGTAAAATTTTTTATTCGCGGTTCACATTGGGTAAAAAAGCACCAATGAGGCAAGTACGTGAATTAGATGAAGCCACTGCAGAAGCCATAGAAATTAAGAGAGATTTTGAACGCTATGAAAAAGAAGAGTTAACTGAAACAATTAAAGTCATAACAGAAAAAAAATCCTACAGAAAGAGTCCATTTTGTCGAGACAAAACAAGCCGATACATGCCAGCTTTGCGGTAGACAGGGCCACCTGACACCGAAATGCTGGCATTTAGAAAAAATTAGACAGCTCCAAACCAGGGAAAGACGGCCTACGAATGACTGGTCGGAGTCTCGAGAGTCACAAAAATGGTCTAATGAATTTAAGCAGCGAGAAAATCAATATGTTCGTCGTCAAAATACAACTTTCGCAAAACAAAATTATACAAATACGGAGAGAATATGCCGATACTGCAAAAAAGAGGGAATGTAGAAAACGGGAATTTAATAATCGAAATCGGGAGAAGCGATCGGAAAACGAAAATGGTCTCCGACAACAGGGCACGAGACGAGAGACCGAGTACACAACGCGTCCGAACTACAAAAATTAGGAACCCACATAATCAATAGATATGTTCGATTAATTAAAAATTGCAAATCGCCAATTATTAAACTTTAAAATCCGAGAAGCAACGAGGAAATAATTCTTATTTTAGATTCAGGAGCAGGTCCCTATTTACTAAAATTACGAAACATACCAAAAGACGGATATATTATTAAAAATGAAATATTAGAATTAAAAGGAATCACGGAAGAAAGCATTTACACCTTAGGTAAAGTTAGCATCCATTTTCCGAATTTTGAAATTGAATTCCACATAATACATGACAACGTGTCTATTATTGAAGATGGTTTACTGGGAAGTGATTTTTTCTGTCAATTAGGTGCAAAAATTGATTATGCGAAAAGAATGTTAAGAGTTGTAGACGTCTGTATTCCATTTGTAGAAGAAAACATATTATTGGTCAAAACAAAGGAAAGGTATGAAGACCGGACGAGTGACGTCATAAAAAAACGTAACAGTATGTTAAACGAGAACACGGGAACGCGTAAGGGAATTTCCGCCAACCCTATGAGTGTGGAAGTCGGAAAACATATTACTCAGGTAATAAAACCGCCAGAAAAGAAATTCGTTTGGGGAAACACGGAAAACAAATTATGCTAATGAAAATTTTCAACGAAGGAAGGTGTCGACTCGAGAGGTTGATCATATTAATGAGAAAGTATATCTTGTAGAACAGACGCGAATTTCAAGACATATAAGCCTACCGCGTAAGCAAAAGTCAATTCTAATTGAATCTCAGAGTCACGACCTACCGGGTAGTCGAAATCAATTAAAAAATTATAAAGACATTCAAATTCGATCTCAATGTAAAAATAACAAATTAGGAGTACAAGATCTCGAGCAAAATATGAATCAAAATCAAATTCCAATTCAAATTCAAAATTTAAGTTCGAAGGAAATTCAAAATCAAAGTCAAAATCTAAATTCGAGTTCAAATGTACCTCAATATCAAAGACAAAATCAAATTCCACGCCTAAATCAAGTTTCATGTACGAAGTCAGTACGTAAGTCTAACGTATGTAAACTAGTCGAGCAAGAAAACGAAAAACAAGTCAAGAAATTAAAATCATTAAAAAATTCGAAACACATACCAAATAGAACCCAGTAATGAGGGAGATCGATGAAGAATATTATAAATCATGAAATTAACAAAGAAAGATTGCAAAAGCACTCCTTATATAAAAAAGATAATTTCTTAAATGAACTTGAGAACGATGAGTCAACTAATAAATCAAGCGCGCGTCCAAATTCAAGAAACGAGAACAAAATAAGTAATGAAAAATATTCTAATTCCAAGGAAAAGAGAAAAGCTATGGAAGGTCTTGATAATAACACAAGAAATAAAGAAGCATTAACACAAAATGAAAGTGTAGACGCAAACGAATTCGATGAAGAAAAGTTGCTAATTTCGACACGCATGTTAAAAAAAATTCTAGAAGAAGGTTTAATTAATAATGGAATTCTGTGAAATAATAACCAAGTTATGAAAATGTTAATAAGTAATCTACTAATGCAAATGAAGCATCACGAAAACTTAACAAACTACTCAAAGGAATTGAGACAAAATTTAAGTAAATTAAGAAATTATGTACAACTACATGCCTTTGTGAGAGAATCTCATAAAAATGTTATTAAAGATACATTGGAGGGATTAATCAAATAAAGAATTATTTTAAAAGGAAAACCCGGAAAGAAACTAAAAGGTATTCATAAAGTTTATCGCTTAGCATGCGTTATACCAGAGGGAAGAGCAGAAAAGGTAAAATCATTACTACGACTTGACCATTTGGCTGCTGATGAAAGAGAAGACATAGAAAATCTAATTGAAAAATATAGCGACATTTTTTACCTTTCGGGTAAAAATTAACAGCAACACAGATTTTAAAATTAACAATCCCAACAACGGACGATGTACCAATAACTTCAAAACAGTACCGATTACATCCGGTACTTAAAGAAGAAATAGCAAGACAGGTGCAAGACTTAGAAAATGGCAATATCGAATCATCTACCTCATCGTACTCAAGTCCTTGTTTTTTAGTTCCTAAGAAAGAGGACATACAAGGATGCAAGCAATACAGAATGGTGTTATACCAAATATAATTTAATATTGAATATAACTGAAATAATAGACCAATTGGGCGGAACAAAAAAATTCTCAACTTTTGATCTTAAGGCCTTATGCCATCAAATAGAAATTGACGAACGAGACCGTCACAAAACGGCGTTTGTTACAAATGGAGATATGTGCCATTTTAACCGAGGAAGCTTTGGACTACGAAGAATGCCGGAATTTTTTCATGTGCATTTTTCGAACACCGCGACTCAGTGGCTCGGCGTGTCACTATAATGTGACGCCAGTTCAGGTGCGCGTGCGTTTCGTGCACTTGTCAGTGCATGAGAGGCACGGGCATCTGAACTATAGGGAACGTTAGGGACGCGAAGATGTAAAGAGGATCGCGGTGGTTCCATCGGGAGGACAGGAAACTGTAATTATCAGACTAATTACAGTGACCGATGATATCTTCCGATGGACACAAGCACCACTGTTTCAACTACATGTGCTTTGTTTACAGACACACCGTTCACCTCCGTCGCTGATTAGCCCTGGCAGCATAAATAGAGCGACGTTAAATAACAAAAAAAAAAAAAAAAAAGAATGCCGGCTAGATTCTCAAGAGCACTTTCGATTGCACTCGCTGGACTTATCAATAAAGAACTTTTTTGCTTTATTGACGATACTATCTGTTATTCGGAGATTCTACAAGAGCATATTAAAAGATTGGAGAATTTATTTATTAGATTGCGAAAAGCGGTTTTAAAATTACACCAGGAGAATTTAAAAAAAAACAATTACATACTTAGGTCATGTTATAAGTGCAGAAGGAATTAAATCAGAATCGCGAAAAATTAAAGCTGTACAAAAATTACCACGTCCTCGAAATGCTAAAAATATCAAGCAATTTTGGGTTTGGCGGGTTACTATAGAAGATTTATTTATTAATTTTCAAACATTGCAAAAGCTTTAACGGATTTATTGAAAAAGAACGTTCAATTTAGATAGTCAATTAAAAAAATACAACAAAAATTTATGTACGACTATTGCAATTAAATGATTTTTCTAACACTCATGTAAAGCTTTGTAAGTTAGAAATAAAAAGATCGGTAACATACTGCGGCGCGTTCTCGCATAGAAAAGACAAAAGTAGAGGGAAAGTTCAGTTTATTGATGAAATTTCGAGGGAAGAATCTAATAGAATGCATGTATACCGCACACATCGAGTACGAAACAAAGTGATAAGTAACTTAAAACTGAACGGATCGATTGTCCACCCAATGCCGTTTGTTGGAAAAGTAGATCAAGCGGGAGATTGTAGCAACGTAGGAATGTACGCGGATGCATAGGCTATTTTTGACGATGCTATAGTCACGGGCTATGTTACCATTACTTTAAGGGATTACTATGCACCAGTAAACTTAAATGCTAACGAAGTTATTTTACGATCCAGTACGTGTTGTAAGTTCAATCAAGATAATTGTATTGACGTAGAAGCAGGATACGCATTTTGGGATAGGTTACCAGTACAGGCATGCGAACTCAGTAAATACTCAGAATTATACGCAGGTTACGTTAATAAAGTTGTAGAACAAGGCAATGAGCAACATCCGGTATATGTAATGGAATCGAGCGAGATAAACTTTGCCTTCACAACTTTAGAACGAATTCCGGTGTGTTCTTATGAATTAATTAGAACAGAGCACCCAAAATTATTCTGTCTAGAGGGACTAATAACAGAAGCCTACCAAGCCGTAAGAAATCCGTCAATAGAGAACCTCGACATTTTTGCATACGTAAACTCTAAGTTCGTTTACGTAGAAAAACATAATAAACGACAATTAAAAACGTTATATCACAATTAAATTTTGCAAAAATGCGAATTAAAAAGAAGAGCTATATCAAATGCATTAAGCATTGTGGCAACAGCACCTGACGTTTTTACATATCAAATCATGAAAAAGAGTGGTTACATGGGCTTGGCAGCCGGAGAAGTTGTGCTTTTAATAAAGTGCGTACAAATTGACGTTCAGCGAAGAGGAATTACGAAATGTTACCAAGAGGTACCAGTAACCAAAGATGGCAAGGATTATTTTTTACTAAGAGAGTAAAACCAGACATTTTAAAACCAACTACAAAAATAACTGGAATTACACAGAACCTACCGAACTTGCAAAAAGCGGTAATCCAAGAGGTAATCCAAGCACTGAGACAACACCTTATTTTCCCCGTAGAAAGGCCAGCCATGTTGAACACAATTGCATTAGAAATGACCGGGAAAAAGGTAGACAAAAGCGGTATGTTTATTGTCAAAACAAAGGAAAGGTATGAAGACCGGACGAGTGACGTCATAAAAAACGTAACAGTATGTTAAACGAGAACACGGGAACGCGTAAGGGAATTTCCGCCAACCCTATGAGTGTGGAAGTCGGAAAACATATTACTCAGGTAATAAAACCGCCAGAAAAGAAATTCGTTTGGGGAAACACGGAAAACAAATTATGCTAATGAAAATTTTCAACGAAGAAAGGTGTCGACTCGAGAGGTTGATCATATTAATGAGAAAGTATATCTTGTAGAACAGAGTAACAGTACAAGATCTCGAGCAAAATATGAATCAAAATCAAATTCCAATTCAAATTCAAAATTTAAGTTCGAAGGAAATTCAAAATCAAAGTCAAAATCTAAATTCGAGTTCAAATGTACCTCAATATCAAAGACAAAATCAAATTCCACGCCTAAATCAAGTTTCATGTACGAAGTCAGTACGTAAGTCTAACGTATGTAAACTAGTCGAGCAAGAAAACGAAAAACAAGTCAAGAAATTAAAATCATTAAAAAATTCGAAACACATACCAAATAGAACCCAGTAATGAGGGAGATCGATGAAGAATATTATAAATCATGAAATTAACAAAGAAAGATTGCAAAAGCACTCCTTATATAAAAAAGATAATTTCTTAAATGAACTTGAGAACGATGAGTCAACTAATAAATCAAGCGCGCGTCCAAATTCAAGAAACGAGAACAAAATAAGTAATGAAAAATATTCTAATTCCAAGGAAAAGAGAAAAGCTATGGAAGGTCTTGATAATAACACAAGAAATAAAGAAGCATTAACACAAAATGAAAGTGTAGACGCAAACGAATTCGATGAAGAAAAGTTGCTAATTTCGACACGCATGTTAAAAAAAATTCTAGAAGAAGGTTTAATTAATAATGGAATTCTGTGAAATAATAACCAAGTTATGAAAATGTTAATAAGTAATCTACTAATGCAAATGAAGCATCACGAAAACTTAACAAACTACTCAAAGGAATTGAGACAAAATTTAAGTAAATTAAGAAATTATGTACAACTACATGCCTTTGTGAGAGAATCTCATAAAAATGTTATTAAAGATACATTGGAGGGATTAATCAAATAAAGAATTATTTTAAAAGGAAAACCCGGAAAGAAACTAAAAGGTATTCATAAAGTTTATCGCTTAGCATGCGTTATACCAGAGGGAAGAGCAGAAAAGGTAAAATCATTACTACGACTTGACCATTTGGCTGCTGATGAAAGAGAAGACATAGAAAATCTAATTGAAAAATATAGCGACATTTTTTACCTTTCGGGTAAAAATTAACAGCAACACAGATTTTAAAATTAACAATCCCAACAACGGACGATGTACCAATAACTTCAAAACAGTACCGATTACATCCGGTACTTAAAGAAGAAATAGCAAGACAGGTGCAAGACTTAGAAAATGGCAATATCGAATCATCTACCTCATCGTACTCAAGTCCTTGTTTTTTAGTTCCTAAGAAAGAGGACATACAAGGATGCAAGCAATACAGAATGGTGTTATACCAAATATAATTTAATATTGAATATAACTGAAATAATAGACCAATTGGGCGGAACAAAAAAATTCTCAACTTTTGATCTTAAGGCCTTATGCCATCAAATAGAAATTGACGAACGAGACCGTCACAAAACGGCGTTTGTTACAAATGGAGATATGTGCCATTTTAACCGAGGAAGCTTTGGACTACGAAGAATGCCGGAATTTTTTCATGTGCATTTTTCGAACACCGCGACTCAGTGGCTCGGCGTGTCACTATAATGTGACGCCAGTTCAGGTGCGCGTGCGTTTCGTGCACTTGTCAGTGCATGAGAGGCACGGGCATCTGAACTATAGGGAACGTTAGGGACGCGAAGATGTAAAGAGGATCGCGGTGGTTCCATCGGGAGGACAGGAAACTGTAATTATCAGACTAATTACAGTGACCGATGATATCTTCCGATGGACACAAGCACCACTGTTTCAACTACATGTGCTTTGTTTACAGACACACCGTTCACCTCCGTCGCTGATTAGCCCTGGCAGCATAAATAGAGCGACGTTAAATAACAAAAAAAAAAAAAAAAAGAATGCCGGCTAGATTCTCAAGAGCACTTTCGATTGCACTCGCTGGACTTATCAATAAAGAACTTTTTTGCTTTATTGACGATACTATCTGTTATTCGGAGATTCTACAAGAGCATATTAAAAGATTGGAGAATTTATTTATTAGATTGCGAAAAGCGGTTTTAAAATTACACCAGGAGAATTTAAAAAAAAACAATTACATACTTAGGTCATGTTATAAGTGCAGAAGGAATTAAATCAGAATCGCGAAAAATTAAAGCTGTACAAAAATTACCACGTCCTCGAAATGCTAAAAATATCAAGCAATTTTTGGGTTTGGCGGGTTACTATAGAAGATTTATTTATTAATTTTCAAACATTGCAAAAGCTTTAACGGATTTATTGAAAAAGAACGTTCAATTTAGATAGTCAATTAAAAAAATACAACAAAAATTTATGTACGACTATTGCAATTAAATGATTTTTCTAACACTCATGTAAAGCTTTGTAAGTTAGAAATAAAAAGATCGGTAACATACTGCGGCGCGTTCTCGCATAGAAAAGACAAAAGTAGAGGGAAAGTTCAGTTTATTGATGAAATTTCGAGGGAAGAATCTAATAGAATGCATGTATACCGCACACATCGAGTACGAAACAAAGTGATAAGTAACTTAAAACTGAACGGATCGATTGTCCACCCAATGCCGTTTGTTGGAAAAGTAGATCAAGCGGGAGATTGTAGCAACGTAGGAATGTACGCGGATGCATAGGCTATTTTTGACGATGCTATAGTCACGGGCTATGTTACCATTACTTTAAGGGATTACTATGCACCAGTAAACTTAAATGCTAACGAAGTTATTTTACGATCCAGTACGTGTTGTAAGTTCAATCAAGATAATTGTATTGACGTAGAAGCAGGATACGCATTTTGGGATAGGTTACCAGTACAGGCATGCGAACTCAGTAAATACTCAGAATTATACGCAGGTTACGTTAATAAAGTTGTAGAACAAGGCAATGAGCAACATCCGGTATATGTAATGGAATCGAGCGAGATAAACTTTGCCTTCACAACTTTAGAACGAATTCCGGTGTGTTCTTATGAATTAATTAGAACAGAGCACCCAAAATTATTCTGTCTAGAGGGACTAATAACAGAAGCCTACCAAGCCGTAAGAAATCCGTCAATAGAGAACCTCGACATTTTTGCATACGTAAACTCTAAGTTCGTTTACGTAGAAAAACATAATAAACGACAATTAAAAACGTTATATCACAATTAAATTTTGCAAAAATGCGAATTAAAAAGAAGAGCTATATCAAATGCATTAAGCATTGTGGCAACAGCACCTGACGTTTTTACATATCAAATCATGAAAAAGAGTGGTTACATGGGCTTGGCAGCCGGAGAAGTTGTGCTTTTAATAAAGTGCGTACAAATTGACGTTCAGCGAAGAGGAATTACGAAATGTTACCAAGAGGTACCAGTAACCAAAGATGGCAAGGATTATTTTTTACTAAGAGAGTAAAACCAGACATTTTAAAACCAACTACAAAAATAACTGGAATTACACAGAACCAACCGAACTTGCAAAAAGCGGTAATCCAAGAGGTAATCCAAGCACTGAGACAACACCTTATTTTCCCCGTAGAAAGGCCAGCCATGTTGAACACAATTGCATTAGAAATGACCGGGAAAAAGGTAGACAAAAGCGGTATGTTTATTGTCCAATTATTCGATGATGAAGCGCTGACAGAATTAGCAAATAACACTTGGATAAAAGTTTGGGGGCAATTATGCACTTTCGAGTAATTCAGTGCGGCTATTATAGGCATTTTGATGATAGGGCGTTTAATAAAATTTTTAGTTGAAACCATTTTACATGGTTATGCTTTGTATAGTTTATATAGGTGGTTCTTCATATTATAGGAGCTATTTGGAATTCAGTCACCCAATTATTACTGCACGTCGCAAGGGATAAACCAACGCGTGACGCGAAGAAAAAGGGGGAAGAGCAAGCTACGCCTTCGAAAGTAGCGGACACGGGAGCGGAACATTTTTCAGACTCGCACGCTCCTTTCGCCCCGCCCGAATCTACTACATGGCCCAACCTACTGTGGTAAGAGTCAATGACTTGGGGGGGGGGGGAAATAATTAGCTGTGGAGTTCAAAATAATCTAAATCCGCAAATAATTATAGAACCGGACATATCTTCTCTACAGCCACGCAGAAAACGCAAATTCGATAACGTCTAATTTTTGTTGTTTCAACTTCATATTTATAAAAATAATAATAAAAAGGGGGAAGGAAAACATTTACATATTAAAGGTAAACAAAAATAAGTTTGTTATTTAATAATAGGTAATAATTTTTCTTATTATTTAGACTACATAACAAAGGAAATCTAACATTATATTAAAGTACAAATCTACGTCCGGGCGTCCGTCCGTACGTCCGTCCGTCCGTCCGGGCAAGTGTTCCCTTGATCCCCAAGGATTACTTTTACGACGTTTTGGGGCCGTTAGTATTATATATATTAGCCTTATAATTTTTGGGACTCAAAATGTTGGGCCTTAAAAATTTTAGTCTTAGATTTTGCCGTTAAAACTTTTGGGACTCAACATTTTGGGGCTTAAAAATTTTAGTCTTAGATTTTGCCGTTAAAACTTTTGGGACTTAATATTTTTGGGACTCAATATTTTGGGTCTTAAAAACTTTAGTCTTTGATTTTTCTGTTGAAACTTTTGGGACTTAATATTTTTGGGACTCAACATTTTGGGCCTTAAAAATTTTAGTCTTAGATTTTGCCGTTAAAACTTTTGGGACTCAATGTTTTGGGTCTTAATAATTCTAAAAATTTTAAAAATTTTAAAAATTTTAGTCTTAGATTTTGCCGTTTAAACTTTTGGGACTCAACATTTTGGGGCTTAAAAATTTTAGTCTTAGATTTTGCCGTTAAAACTTTTGGGACTTAATATTTTTGGGACTTAACATTTTGGGCCATAAAAATTTTAGTCTTAGATTTTGCCGTTAAAACTTTTGGGACTTAATATTTTTGGGACTCAATGTTTTGGGTCTTAAAATTTTTTAAAATTTAAATAAATTTAGTCTTAGATTTTGCCATTAAAATTTTTGGGACTTAATATTTCTGGGAGTCAACATATTGAGCCTCATACATTTACTGTATATTTATTTATTTAATGTAATACTTCGTACAGAATATTACAATATATATTTTATTATATTAAATTGGTACTCTAACAATATTACTATTTGTTTTTCATCTGTATACTGCACTACGTTTTAATAGACAGAAATACGGTTCATATTATTTAATACATCACTAATCAAATAATAGCAAAAAATAAAAAAATAGCGAACGTAAGCGAGTGAGTATTTTTTTGCTATTAAATTTTTTGTTAACCATTATACATTTTAAATCTAATAGTATACGAATTATTTAATTAGCATATATATAGGATCTTGTAGATTATGGTTATAATTTGCAATAGAAATTTGTAAGTAAAATATTAATGTTTTATGCAAAGGAGAGTGACATTCTGAGTGACATTCATTATTTTTAAATCGTCGCCTCCGAATAAAAACATTCTAACTCAGAAATCGCTTGGAAAATACGTTAACTCAGAATTCGCTTGGAGAACACGTTAACTCAGAATTCGCTTGGAGAACACGTCAACTCAAAAATCGCTTGGAAAACACGTTAACTCAGAATTCGCTTGGAGAACACGTTAACTCAGAAATCGCTTGGAGAACATGTTAACTCAGAAATCGCTTGGAAAACACGTTAACTCAAAATTCGCTTGGACAACACGTTAACTCAAAAATCGCTTGGAGAAGACTTTAACTCAAAAGTTGCTTGAAGAACACGTTAATTCAGAGGATGATTTTTGGCGCCTCGATTTAAGTTGGCACCACTACCAAAAATTTT
Source organism: Theocolax elegans (assembly GCA_026168455.1). Classification (NCBI taxonomy): domain Eukaryota; kingdom Metazoa; phylum Arthropoda; class Insecta; order Hymenoptera; family Cerocephalidae; genus Theocolax; species Theocolax elegans. The sequence goes on along the minus strand of CM047431.1, from coordinate 29,212,390 downwards.
TAACAGTTCAAGAATAAATAAAAAAACTTTCAAATATTTATACACGTATTTTTTTTTTAATTTCTCATTTTTTCTAATAGCTTACTTAATTATATGAATTTCTAAATTAATTCAATGCTGTTAAATTTTGTATTAATTAACTTAAATAATGAATTTAATTTTGACTTAAATATATATATATATATATATATATATATATATATATATATATATATATATATATATATGGGGTATTCCACGTGAAGTGGTCCGATCAAAATTTTAAAATGCCCCAAATTTTGGGTACACATTGCAAATGTTTTTCAGAATACAGAAAAAAATTTTTAGGTACTGGAATTTATTAGTTCAAAAGTTATTCTAAACTCAAAAAGTGAACTTTTTCCAGTTTTTTTCAACACCAGCTGGGTTCATCGCTATTTAACTCAAAATCTATCAACTTTTACTATAGAACATTATATGTAACATTCGTTGCTAATTATGTCTAGAATTTATCCTTCTGGGTTAGAATTTCTAATTTCAAGGTAAATGTTAGATAAACTACATGTCAATATTCAACTTGAAAAAAAACTAACTTCGCCACAATTGATTTTTTTATCCAAAAGTCCAAAAGAAAGCTTGGAGCAATACCTTTCAAATGGTCTGTAGCATTTTTATGGCCTTTAATTCTGCAAAAAGTTATGATAATTTAAAGAAAGACAAAAATTTCACAAAAATTAACATGGTATTTCCCATTTAAATTTTTAAAAAAATTTCGTCTTTCTTTAAATTATCATAACTTTTTACAGAATTGAAGGCCATAAAAATGCTACAGACCATTTGAAAGGTATTGCTCCAAGCTTTCTTTTGGACTTTTGGATAAAAAAATCAATTGTGGCGAAGTTAGTTTTTTTTCAAGTTGAATATTGACATGTAGTTTATCTAACATTTACCTTGAAATTAGAAATTCTAACCCAGAAGGATAAATTCTAGACATAATTAGCAACGAATGTTACATATAATGTTCTATAGTAAAAGTTGATAGATTTTGAGTTAAATAGCGATGAACCCAGCTGGTGTTGAAAAAAACTGGAAAAAGTTCACTTTTTGAGTTTAGAATAACTTTTGAACTAATAAATTCCAGTACCTAAAAATTTTTTTCTGTATTCTGAAAAACATTTGCAATGTGTACCCAAAATTTGGGGCATTTTAAAATTTTGATCGGACCACTTCACGTGGAATACCCCATATATATATATATATATATATATATATATATATATATATATGTGCGTGCGTGCGTGCGTGCGTGCGTGTGTGTGTGTGTGTGTGTGTGTGTGTGTGTGTGTGTGTGTGTGTGTGTGTGTGTGTATGTGTGTGTGTGTGTGTGTGTGTGTGTGCGCGCGTGTGTGTGTGCGTGTGTGTGTGTGTGTGTGTGTGTGTGTGTGTGTGTATAAAGTATACTTTGCGTCGCAAGGGGGAATACAGTTGAACTTTCTCCCATACAAAATATTTTTTAGATAATCGCTAAAACTAAACAACGCAAATTTTTTAATATTTATATTAAAAACAATATAATTATGAAATAATGCAATTTCATAAAAATAAAGTACCAACATATCACAATATCAATTCTTTCAAATATTTATTCTACGATTTATAGTAGAAATAAATTTATGTACTTTTACACATTTATGGAGAGCCCGTATACATATCGATTTCATAAAGTTATCGAAAACACTAATTTCTACGATTTTCTTAAATATTTAAAGAATTTTCCACCTTTTTTAGGAGAACGCATTAGTGTATAATAAGAACGCTTAGAGAAATTAAAAAAAAAATACGTGTATAAATATTTGAAAGTTTTTTTATTTATTCTTGAACTGTTAAAAATTTTTGGTAGTGGTGCCAACTTAAATCGAGGCGCCAAAAATCATCCTCTGAATTAACGTGTTCTTCAAGCAACTTTTGAGTTAAAGTCTTCTCCAAGCGATTTTTGAGTTAACGTGTTGTCCAAGCGAATTTTGAGTTAACGTGTTTTCCAAGCGATTTCTGAGTTAACATGTTCTCCAAGCGATTTCTGAGTTAACGTGTTCTCCAAGCGAATTCTGAGTTAACGTGTTTTCCAAGCGATTTTTGAGTTGACGTGTTCTCCAAGCGAATTCTGAGTTAACGTGTTCTCCAAGCGAATTCTGAGTTAACGTATTTTCCAAGCGATTTCTGAGTTAGAATGTTTTTATTCGGAGGCGACGAAATCAAGGATCGAATATACATTTAATATATTACATGTTGTAAACTTATTTCATTAATTTATAAGGATTTTAATTTAATATTTCTTATAAGAAATACAATATAAAATAATTTGTAATAACCAAAATCTATATTATATTAAAATTCATCCGTTCTCCGGTGTCCGGCGGTGGTGTCCGGTGTCCCGCGGCGGTGTCTGGTCTTCTGTTGTAAGAATGAAGAGTATGTGTGGAGTGGAAGGGTTAACACTGATATTTCGGGAATTTCTGAATTATTTCGGGATAACTCCACTAAATACGGGATTTCCTGGATATTTCGGGAATTTTTGAGGTATTCCGGGATCACTCCACTAATTTCGGGATTTTTAAATAATTCGGTAATTTCTTAGATATGCCGGGAAATCTTCACTAATTTAGGGTTTTCCTGGATGTTTCGGGATTTTCATAAGAATTCCGGGATAATTCCACCAATTTCGGGGTCCTGCAAGTCTCGGGTTTTTCTGTGGTATTTCGGGATAACTCCACTAAATACGGGATTTCCTGGATATTTTGTGAATGTTTGAGGTATTCCGGGATAACTCCACCAATTACGGGATTTTCTAAATAATTCGGTAATTTTTTAGATATGCCGGAAAATCTTCACTAATTTAGGGTTTTCCTGGATGTTTCGGGATTTTCTTAAGTATTCCGGAATAACTCCACCAATTTCGGGATTTCCTGCAAGTCTCGGGTTTTTTGTGGTATTTCGGGATCACTCCTGCAATTTCGGGATTTCCTGGATGTTTCGAGATTTTCTGACGTGTTCTGGGATAACTCCACCAAATTCTGGATTTCCTGGATGATTCGGAATTTCCTGTGGTATTTCGGGATAAATCCACCGATTTCGGGATTTCCTGGATGTTTCGGTAGTTTCTGACGTATTCCGGGATAACTCCACCAATTTTGGAATTTCCTGGATGTTTCGGGATTTTCTGTGGTATTCCGGGATAAATCCACCAATTTCGGAATTTGCTGGATGTTTCGGGATTCTCTGAGGTATTCCGGAATAAATCCACCAATTTTGGAATTTCCTGGATGTTTCGGGATTTTCTGTGACATTTTGGGATAAATTCACTATTTGATGGATTTTCTGGATATTTCGGGATTCTCTGACGTATTCCGGGTAACTCCACCACTTTCGGGATTTCCTGGATGTTTCCGGATATTCTGTGGTATTTCGGGATAAATCGACCGATTTCGGGATTTCCTGGATGTTTCGGGATTTTCTGACGTATTCCGGGATAACTGCACCACTTTCGGGATTTCCTGGATGTTTCGGGATTTTCTGGATGTTCGGGATTTTCTGTGGCATTCCGGGTTAATCCACCTATTTCGGGATTTCCTGGATATTTCGGGATTTTCTGTGGTATTACGGGAATTTTTTATGTATTCCGGGATAACTCCAACAATTTTCAGATTTTCTTAATATTTCGATAATTTCTGAGGTATGCCGAGATAAATTTACTAATTTTGGGATTTAGTGGATATGTCGGGATAACTTCACTAATTACGGGATTTCCTCGATATTTCGGGAAATTTTGAGGTGTTCCGGGTTAACTTCACCAATTCCGAGATTTTCTTAATATTTCGGTCATTGTTGAGGTATGCCGGGTTAACTTTACTAATTTTGGGATTTAGTGGATACTTCGGGAGTTTCTGAGTTATTTCGGGATAACTTCACTAATTACGAGATTTCCTGGATATTTCGGGATACTTTACTAATTACGGGATTTCCTCGATATTTCGGGAATTCGTGAGGTATTCCGGGATAACTCCACCAATTACGGGATTTTCTAAATAATTCGGTAATTTTTTAGATATGCCGGAAAATCTTCACTAATTTAGGGTTTTCCTGGATGTTTCGGGATTTTCTTAAGTATTCCGGAATAACTCCACCAATTTCGGGATTTCCTGCAAGTCTCGGGTTTTTTGTGGTATTTCGGGATCACTCCTGCAATTTCGGGATTTCCTGGATGTTTCGAGATTTTCTGACGTGTTCTGGGATAACTCCACCAAATTCTGGATTTCCTGGATGATTCGGAATTTCCTGTGGTATTTCGGGATAAATCCACCGATTTCGGGATTTCCTGGATGTTTCGGTAGTTTCTGACGTATTCCGGGATAACTCCACCAATTTTGGAATTTCCTGGATGTTTCGGGATTTTCTGTGGTATTCCGGGATAAATCCACCAATTTCGGAATTTGCTGGATGTTTCGGGATTCTCTGAGGTATTCCGGAATAAATCCACCAATTTTGGAATTTCCTGGATGTTTCGGGATTTTCTGTGACATTTTGGGATAAATTCACTATTTGATGGATTTTCTGGATATTTCGGGATTCTCTGACGTATTCCGGGTAACTCCACCACTTTCGGGATTTCCTGGATGTTTCCGGATATTCTGTGGTATTTCGGGATAAATCGACCGATTTCGGGATTTCCTGGATGTTTCGGGATTTTCTGACGTATTCCGGGATAACTGCACCACTTTCGGGATTTCCTGGATGTTTCGGGATTTTCTGGATGTTCGGGATTTTCTGTGGCATTCCGGGTTAATCCACCTATTTCGGGATTTCCTGGATATTTCGGGATTTTCTGTGGTATTACGGGAATTTTTTATGTATTCCGGGATAACTCCAACAATTTTCAGATTTTCTTAATATTTCGATAATTTCTGAGGTATGCCGAGATAAATTTACTAATTTTGGGATTTAGTGGATATGTCGGGATAACTTCACTAATTACGGGATTTCCTCGATATTTCGGGAAATTTTGAGGTGTTCCGGGTTAACTTCACCAATTCCGAGATTTTCTTAATATTTCGGTCATTGTTGAGGTATGCCGGGTTAACTTTACTAATTTTGGGATTTAGTGGATACTTCGGGAGTTTCTGAGTTATTTCGGGATAACTTCACTAATTACGAGATTTCCTGGATATTTCGGGATACTTTACTAATTACGGGATTTCCTCGATATTTCGGGAATTCGTGAGGTATTCCGGGATAACTCCACTAATCATGGGATAAAATATTAAAATAGTGTGTAAGCACTTTTGCCAGTACACCAATGTTTGTATATTTTTGTACCAAATTAAATTATTATATTAAGAACATACCTATAAGTAATATTATAAGTAATTAATAATAAATAATAGTCACTACATACATAAATAATGTAAAAATAAAGTAGTCACAGTAATACTAACATAGACTGAAGCAGTACGGTCAGTCTAATAATTTTTAATAACTTAAATAATATATTTTAATTTTTTAAATTAATATTGAATTTTGTTGGTCTTGCTGAGCTAACGACTCACATCCCAAGACGAAACACATAGGCTTAAAATTTCTTTCTTTCTTATTAAAATATTTTCAATTTTATTACTTAGTATTTATTTGCTTCTTCTTGTGGTTTATGTCTGGCGGCTTGTGGCCTTCATAATGTTGTCCTCGGGATTGATACGCGGCGAATTGTCGTGCCTTTTCGAGCGAGCAACTTGGAGTTCTTAGAGTCGTTAGTCGTTAGCTCAGCAAGACCAACAAAATTTCATATTAATTTAAAAACTTTTGCCTGGGCGAGAAAAAATTATATTTTTAATATATTTTAATGTAATATATATTTTATTTGATGATTCGTTCTGTTTTTTTATCGCAGTTAAATATACGTTTTTACACATTTTTCATCATACTATATTACAAAGGTGTAAAATGAGTGAGAAAGGTGGTTAAAAAAATCAAAATTTTATTTTTGATTTATCATCTATATATATATATCAAAATTCATCCATTCTCCGGTGTCCGGTATCCCAAAAGTTACAAGAATTAAACGTATCTGTGGAGTGGAAGGGTTAACGCCGAATACGACAACCACACATCATTTATCTCACATCTAATGATAGGTGCAGGAGGAGTCATGATGGGGAGGGGGGGGGGGGGTAAAATTAGAACATTTTTTAAATATTTTATAGAGGTTATCGGTATATATGAATTAGAATATGACGACCATTCTTTTTTATTCTAAAAAAACTAAGATGAGGTTTTTGGTTACGGTGAATAGCGATATGATAATCAATCTTCATTTATCCTCCATTTATTGCTAGATGGAGGAGGGGCAAGAGGGGGAGGGGGGAAATAAAATTAGTAAAATTCCAAAAATAATTTAGGGCTTTCGGTACAGGTGAATAACAATAAGACCACCACACTTTTTTATCCCCTATTTTAAAGATGAAGAAAGGTGGGAGGAAGGGTCAACATTGAATATGACAATCAGTCTTAATTTATCCCCCATGTAATGATTGAGTGGTAGGAGGTATGAGGAGGGTTTAGTAGAAGAATTCTAAAAATATTTTATAGGGGTTTTTGGTAATAAAAAGTGGTCACAGTGATACGAACACTGACAAAAACAGTACTATTACTCTAATAAATTTTGATAACATATATAATATAATATATATAATTCAATGTAATACATATTTTATTTCTAAGATGTAAAATGCGTGAAGAAGGTGGTTAAAAAATTTAAAATATTATTTTTTTTCATTTTTTTAATGTAATACCAAGTGTAATATCAAAATAACTTTTATAATTAATATTCAATTTTTATTATTGTAATTGTGTAATATCATTTATATTTTTTGGTTGCAATTACTAATATTCTTTTTTATAAAAGATTTTTGAATATAAAACAAAATTAATAAAATGTGAAAATAAATCTTTAAGCCAGAATTTTAATCTGAAAAAAATTTTTATAAATTCAATTATTACGTATAATTATTTGTTTGCAAGAATTTAGTAATAAAAAAGAGTTTAGTAATTTTGTATGAAATTATAAATTCTTCATCTCCTTTCCGTGAAACATCATGAAAAAGCATGAAATATATGTATAATGGTCAAAGAATAATTTTATATTGTAATTTTTGTTGTTGAAAATATTATTCTGGTAGAAAAATAACACATTTGTTACTAGATTGATGTAGCTTCTTACAGGAATAGTGTGGAAATATTGTAAGTAATAATATATGTGTTACTACGTATTAAAAATTAGAATTAAAATTCCTTACTCCAGTGTAAGTTTTATCATGTAGATTATTTTTAATTTTTTTTAATTGTTTCAGTATTATGTAGAAATATGTTCAGTATCTATAAACTCTTGTGTAATTGACTAAGATTAAATAAGTATATACAATGTTGCAAATATAATACAATGTTATTTTTATTTTATTGACTAAAAAAATTGATCGTAACTGAATACTAGGTTAATTAATTACACATTATATTTTACATTTTTATTCAATTAAATTGTAAAATTATAAATTAAAAAAAAATTAAAAAAATAAGTATATACTTAGTGTAATTTCTACCGAGGGAGCGTCAGCGACCGAGGAATTGTTGCTAGTACTTATTAAGCAAGAAAGGGGGTATTTATAAAATTTAAAAATATTGTAAAATGGAAGAAAAAATCTACATAATATTAAAATTTTATAAGTGAAATTGTGAATTTTTCTGTAAAAAACCCCTTATACTGTAAAAAATATTTAGTGAATGTCATTTTTTATGAGTCCATTGTGATCGCATTGATACGAGGATAAATTTACCACTATTACAAATTTTTTAAAGAGTCGTTTTTTATTAGTTTTTTGGCTTGGAAGTTTCAGTAGTCCGCGTACGTACGTACAACTTTTTATACATACATTTTACCATTAATTATTACAATTGCACAACCGATAATTAATTTTGTTGTCAACAATTAATTGTCGTGGTGCCAGGTATAAATTGTATGTATTCAAAAATTATAATAAATATATATATTATTTGTAATATTAATAACAAATTATATTTAGAAATATATCTAAAATAAGCATTTTTCTGTGAATTCCCATTTTACTGTAAATAATTATATAAATAAACAATATCTTTTTTAGACTTTATGTGTCCCTGGAATTATAACAAACAGTTCCTAGATCTTTCGGGAATTTCGGAGGAAATTCGGGATGAGTCGACTAATTACGAGGTTTCCTGGATATTTCGGGACTTTCTGAAATATTTCAGAAAGACTCCACTAATTACGGGATATCCTGGATATTTCGGGAATATCTGAGGAAATTCGTGGTGACTCTACCAATTACGGGATTTCCTCGATCTTTCGGGAATTCCTGAGGTATTTTGGGAAGACGCTACTAATTACGGGAATTTCTGGATATTTCGGGAATTTCTGGAAATATTCGGGATGACTACTAATTACGGGATATCTTGGATATTTCAGGAATTTCTGAAATATTTCAGAAAGACTCCACTAATGACGGAATTTTCTGGATATTTCGGGAATATATGAGGAAATTCGAGATGACTCTACCAATTACGGGAATTCCTGGATCTTTCGGGAATTTCTGAGGAAAATCGTGATGACTCTACCAAATACGAGATTTCCTGGATCTTTCGGGAATTCCTGAGGTATTTCGAGATGACGCTACCAATTATGGGACATTCTGGATATTTCGGGAATTTCTCAAATATTTCAGATAGACTCCACTAATTACGGGATTTTTTGGATATTTCGGGAATATCTGAGGAAATTCGTGATGATTCTACCAATTACGAGATTTCCAGGATCTTTCGGGAATTGCTGAGGTATTTCGGGATGACGCTACTAATTACGGGAATTTCTGGATATTTCGGGAATTTCTGGAAATATTCGGGATGACTACTAATTACGGGATATCTTGGATATTTCAGGAATTTCTGAAATATTTCAGAAAGACTCCACTAATGACGGAATTTTCTGGATATTTCGGGAATATATGAGGAAATTCGAGATGACTCTACCAATTACGGGAATTCCTGGATCTTTCGGGAATTTCTGAGGAAAATCGTGATGACTCTACCAAATACGAGATTTCCTGGATCTTTCGGGAATTCCTGAGGTATTTCGAGATGACGCTACCAATTATGGGACATTCTGGATATTTCGGGAATTTCTCAAATATTTCAGATAGACTCCACTAATTACGGGATTTTTTGGATATTTCGGGAATATCTGAGGAAATTCGTGATGATTCTACCAATTACGAGATTTCCAGGATCTTTCGGGAATTGCTGAGGTATTTCGGGATGACGCTACTAATTACGGAATTTCCTGGATATTTCGGGAATTTCTGAAATATTTCAGAAACACTCCACTAATTACGGAATTTCCTGGATATTTCGGGAATTTCTGAGGTATTTCTGGATCACTCTACTAATTACGGGATTTCCAGGATATTTCGGAAATTTCTGAGTAAATTCGGGATAACACCAATAATAACGGGATTTTCTGGAAATTTCGGGAATTTCTGAAAAAATTCGGGATGACTAATAATTACGGAATTTCCTGGATATATCGGGAATTTCTGAGGTATTCCTGGATAACTCTACTAAATAAGGTATTTCCTGGATATTTCGGGAATTTTTGAAATATTTCAGAAAGACTCCACTAATTATGGTATTTCCTGGATATTTCGGGAATATCTGAGGAAATTCGGGATGAATCTACCAATTACGGGATTTCCTGGATCTTTTGGGAATTCCGAGGTATTTCAGGATGATTCTACCTATTACGGGATTTCCTGGATATTACGCGGATTTCTGTGGAAATTCGGGATGAATCTACTAATTACGGAATTTCCTGTATATTTTGGGAATTACTGAAATATTTCTGAGAGACTCAACTAATTACGGGATTTCCTGGATATTTCGGGAATTTCTGTGGCATTTCAGAAAGACTCCACTAATTACGGGATTTTCTGGATATTTCGGAAATTTCTGATTTATTTCGGGATGACGCTAAAATTACGGGATTTTCTGGATATTTCGGGAATTTCTGAGGTATTTAAAAAAAAACTCCACTAATTATGGTATTTCCTGGATATTTCGAGAATTTCTGTGGTATTTTTGGATAACTCTACAAATTAAGGGATTTCCTGGATATTTGGGGAATTTCTTAGGTATTTCTGGATAACTCTACTAATTATGGGTTTTCCAGGATATTTGGGGAATTTCTGAGGTATTTCTGGATAACTCTACTAATTATGGGATTTCCAGGATATTTGGGGAATTTCTGAGATATTTCGGAATGACGCTACTAATTACGGGATTTCCTGGATATTTCGAGAATATCTGAGGAATTTCGTGATTATCCTACCAATTACGGGATTTCCTGGATCTTTCGGTAATTGCTGAGGTATTTAAAAAAAAAACTCCACTAACAATGGTATTTCCTGGATATTTCGAGAATTTCTGTGGTAATTTTGGATAACTCTACAAAATAAGGGATTTCCTGGATATTTCGGGAATTTCTGAGGTATTTCTGGATAACTCTACTAATTACGATATTTCCAGGATATTTCGGGAATTTCTGAGATATTTAGGAATGATGCTACTTATTACGGGATTTCCTTGATATTTCGGGAATATCTGAGGAAATTCGTGATGACTCTACCAATTACGGGATTTCCTGGATCTTTCGGGAATTTCTGAGGAAATTCGGGATAACACCAATAATAACGGAATTTCCTGGATATTTCGGGAATTTCTGAGGTATTTCTGGGTAAATCTACTAAATAAGGGATTTCCTGGATATTTCGGGAATTTCTGAAATATTTCTGAAAGACTCCACTAATTACGGGATTTTCTGGATATTTCGGGAATATCTGAGGAATTTCGTGACGATTCTACCAATTACGGAATTTCCTGGATCTTCGGTAATTGCTGAGGTATTTAAAAAAAAACTCCACTAATTATGGTATTTCCTGGATATTTCGGGAATTCCCGAGATATTTCTGGATAACTCTACTAATTACGGGATTTCCTGGATATTTCGGAAATTTCTGAGTAAATTCGGGATAACACCAATAATAACGGGATTTTCTGGAAATTTCGGGACTTTCTGAAAAAATTCGGGATGACTAATAATTACGGAATTTCCTGGATCTTTCGGGAATTTCTCAGGTATTTCTGGATAACTCTACTAAATAAGGTATTTCCTGTATATTTCGGGAATTTCTGAAATATTTCAGAAAGACTCCACTAATTACGGGATTTCCTGGATATTTCGGGAATTTCTGAGGAATTTCTGGATAACTTTACATATTAAGGGATTTCCTGGATATTTCGAGAATTTCTGTGGTATTTTTGGATAACTCTACAAATTAAGGGATTTCCTGGATATTGCAGAAATTTCTGATATATTTCGGGATGACGCTACTAATTACGGGATTTCCTGGATATTTCGGGAATTTCTGAGTAAATTCGAAATGAGTATACTAATTACGGAATTTCCTGGATCTTTCGGTAATTGCTGACGTATTTAAAAAAAAACTCTACTAATTATGGTATTGCCTGGATATTTCAGGAATTTCTGTGGTATTTTTGGAAAACTCTACAAAATAAGGGATTTCCTGGATATTTCGGGAATTTCTGAGGTATTTCTGGATAACTCTACTAATTACGGGATTTCCAGGATATTTCGGGAAATTCTGAGATATTGTGGAATGACGCTACTAATTACGGGATTTCCAGGATATTTCGGGAATTTATGAGATATTTTGGAATGACGCTACTAATTACGGGATTTCCTTGATATTTCGGGAATATCTGAGGAAATTCGGGATGACGCTACCAATTACGGGATTTCCTGGATCTTTCGGGATTTTCTGAGGTATTTCGAAAAGTCTCCACTAATTGTGGAATTTCCTGTATATTTCGGGAATTTCTGAAATATTTCAGAGAGACACCACTAATTACGGGATTTCCTGGATATTTCGGAAATTTCTGTGGTATTTTTGGATATCTCTACAAATTAAGGGATTTCCTGGATATTTCAGAAATTTCTGAGTAAATTCGGGATAACACCAATAATAACGGGATTTTCTGGAAATTTCGGGACTTTCTGAAAAAATTCGGGATGACTAATAATTACGGAATTTCCTGGATCTTTCGGGAATTTCTGAGGTATTTCTGGATAACTCTACTAATTACGGGATTTCCAGGATATTTCGGGAATTTCTGAGATATTGTGGAATGACGCTACTAATTACGGGATTTCCAGGATATTTCGGGAATTTATGAGATATTTTGGAATGACGCTACTATTACGGGATTACCTTGATATTTCGGGAATATCTGAGGAAATTCGTGATGACTCTACCAATTACGGGATTTCCTGGATCTTTCGGGAATTTCTGGGAAAATTCGGGATAACACCAATAATAACGGAATTTCCTCGATATTTCGGGAATTTCTGAGGTATTTCTGGATAACTCTACTAAATAAGGGATTTCCTGGATATTTCGGGAATTCCTGAAATATTTCTGAAAGACTCCACTAATTATGGTATTTCCTGGATATTTCGGGAATATCTGAGGAAATTCCGGATGAATATACCAATTACGGGATTTCCTGGATCTTTCGGGAATTTCCGAGGAAATTCGGGATAACACCAATAATAACGGAATTTCCTGGATATTATGCGAATTCTGTGGAAATTCGGGATGAATCTACTAATTACGGAATTTCCGAATTTCTGTAATATTTCAGAGAGACACCACTAATTACGGGATTTCCTGGATATTTCGGGAATTTCTGAAGAATTTCTGGATAACTCTACAAATTAAGGGATTTCCTGGATATTTCGGCAATTTCTGAAATATTTCTGGATAACTCTACTAATTACGGGATTTCCTTGATATTTCGAGAAATTCTGAGAAATATCTGGATAACTTTACAAATTAAGGGATTTCCTGGATATTTTGAGAATTTCTGAGGTATTTCGAAATGTCTCCACTAATTGTGGTATTTCCTGGATATTCAGAAATTTCTGATTTATTTCTGGATGACGCTACTAATAACGGGATTTCCTGGATATTTTGGGTATTTATGAGGTATTTCTGGATAACTCTACAAATTAAGGGATTTCCTGGATATTTCGGGAATTTCTGAAATATTCAGAAAGACTCCACTATATGGTATTCCTGGATATTTCGGGAATTTCTGTAGTATTTTGGATAACTTACAGATTAAGGGATTTCCTGGATATTTCGGGAATTTCTGAAATATTTCAGAAGACTCCACCAATTACGGGATATTCTGGATATTTCGGGAATTTCTGAGGAATTTCGTGACGATTTTACCAATTACGAGATTTCCTGGATCTTTCGGTAATTGCTGAGGTACTTCAAAAAAAAACTCACTAATTATGGTATTTCCTGGTTATTGCGAGAATTTCCGTGGTATTTTTGGATAACTCTACAAATTAAGGGATTTCCTGGATATTTGGGGGAATTTCTGAGGAAGTTTTGGATATCTCTACAAATTAAGGGATTTCCTGGATTTTCGGGAATTTCTGAGGGTAGTTCGAAATGTCTCCACTAATTGTGGTATTTCCTAGATATTTCGGAATTTCTGATTTATTTCGGGATGAACGCTACTAATACGGGATTTTACGGGATTTCCTGGATATTTCGAGAATATCTGAGGAATTTCGTGATTATCCTACCAATTACGGGATTTCCTGGATATTTCGGTAATTGCTGAGGTATTTAAAAAAAAACTCCACTAACAATGGTATTTCCTGGATATTTCGAGAATTTCTGTGGTAATTTTGGATAACTCTACAAAATAAGGGATTTCCTGGATATTTCGGGAATTTCTGAGGTATTTCTGGATAACTCTACTAATTACGAGATTTCCAGGATATTTCGGGAATTTCTGAGATATTTAGGAATGATGCTACTTATTACGGGATTTCCTTGATATTTCGGGAATATCTGAGGAAATTCGTGATGACTCTACCAATTACGGGATTTCCTGGATCTTTCGGGAATTTCTGAGGAAATTCGGGATAACACCAATAATAACGGAATTTCCTGGATATTTCGGGAATTTCTGAGGTATTTCTGGGTAAATCTACTAAATAAGGGATTTCCTGGATATTTCGGGAATTTCTGAAATATTTCTGAAAGACTCCACTAATTACGGGATTTTCTGGATATTTCGGGAATATCTGAGGAATTTCGTGACGATTCTACCAATTACGGAATTTCCTGGATCTTCGGTAATTGCTGAGGTATTTAAAAAAAAACTCCACTAATTATGGTATTTCCTGGATATTTCGGGAATTCCCGAGATATTTCTGGATAACTCTACTAATTACGGGATTTCCTGGATATTTCGGAAATTTCTGAGTAAATTCGGGATAACACCAATAATAACGGGATTTTCTGGAAATTTCGGGACTTTCTGAAAAAATTCGGGATGACTAATAATTACGGAATTTCCTGGATCTTTCGGGAATTTCTCAGGTATTTCTGGATAACTCTACTAAATAAGGTATTTCCTGTATATTTCGGGAATTTCTGAAATATTTCAGAAAGACTCCACTAATTACGGGATTTCCTGGATTTTCGGGAATTCTGAGGAATTTCTGGATAACTTTACAAATTAAGGGATTTCCTGGATATTTCGAGAATTTCTGTGGTATTTTTGGATAACTCTACAAATTAAGGGATTTCCTGGATATTTCAGAAATTTCTGATATATTTCGGGATGACGCTACTAATTACGGGATTTCCTGGATATTTCGGGAATTTCTGAGGAAATTCAAAATGAGTATACTAATTACGGAATTTCCTGGATCTTTCGGTTATTGCTGACGTATTTAAAAAAAAATCTACTAATTATGGTATGCCTGGATATTTCAGGAATTTCTGTGGTATTTTTGGAGAACTCTACAAATAAAGGATTTTCTGGATATTTCGGGAATTTCAGAGTATTTCTGGATAACTCTACTAATTACGGGATTTCCAGGATATTTCGGGAATTTCTGAGATATTGTGGAATGACGCTACTAATTACGGGATTTCCAGGATATTTCGGGAATTTATGAGATATTTTGGAATGACGCTACTAATTACGGGATTTTCTTGATATTTCGGGAATATCTGAGGAAATTCGGGATGACGCTACCAATTACGGGATTTCCTGGATCTTTCGGGAATTTCTGAGGTATTTCGATAAGTCTCCACTAATTGTGGAATTTCCTGGATATTCGGCACATTTCTGATTTATTTCGGGATGACGCTACGAATTACGGGATTTCCTAGATATTTTGGGAATTTCTGTGGTATTTTTGGAAAACTCTACAAAATAAGGGATTTCCTGGATATTCGGGAATTCCTGAAATATTTCTGAAAGACTCCACTAATTATGGTATTTCCTGGATATTTCGGGAATATCTGAGGAAATTCCGGATGAATATACCAATTGCGGGATTTCCTGGATCTTTCGGGAATTTCCGAGGAAATTCGGGATAACCCCAATAATAACGGAATTTCCTGGATATTATGCGAATTTCTGTGGAAATTCGGGATGAATCTACTATTTACGGAATTCCTGTATATTTCGGGAATTCTGAAATATTTCAGAGAGACACCACTAATTACGGGATTTTCTGGATATTTCGGGAATTTCTGTGGTATTTTTGGATATCTCTACAAATTAAGGGATTTCCTGGATATTTCAGAAATTTCTGAGTAAATTCGGGATAACACATAATAACGGGATTTTCTGGAAATTTCGGGACTTTCTGAAAAAATTCGGGATGACTAATAATTACGGAATTCCTGGATCTTTCGGGAATTTCTCAGGTATTCTGGATAACTTACTAAATAAGGTATTCCTGTATATGTCGGGAATTTCTGAAATATTTCAGAAAGACTCCATAATTACGGGATTCCTGGATATTTCGGGAATTTCTGAGGAATTTTGGATAACTTTACAAATTAAGAGATTCCTGGATATTTCGAGAATTTCTGTGTATTTTTGGATATCTCTACAAATTAAGGGATTTCTTGGACATTTCAGAAATTCTGATATATTCGGGATGACGCTACTAATACGGGATTTCCTGGATATTTCGGGAATTTCTGAATATTTCAGATAGACTCCACTAATTACGGGATTTCCTGGATATTTCGGGAATTTCTGAATTTCTGGATAGCTTTACAAATTAAGGGATTCCTGGATATTTCGAGAATTTCTGTGGTATTTTTGGATAACTCTACAAATTAAGGGATTTCCTGGATATTCATAAATATCTGATATATTTCGGGATGACGCTACTAATTACGGGATTTCCTGGATATTTCGGGAATTTCTGAGGAAATTCGAAATGAGTTATACTAATTACGGAATTTCCTGGATCTTTCGGTAATTGCTGACGTATTTAAAAAAAAACTCTACTAATTATGGTATTGCCTGGATATTTCAGGAATTTCTGTGGTATTTTTGGAAAACTCTACAAAATAAGGGATTTCCTGGATATTTCGGGAATTTCTCAGGTATTTCTGGATAACTCTACTAAATAAGGTATTTCCTGTATATTTCGGGAATTTCTGAAATATTTCAGAAAGACTCCACTAATTACGGGATTTCCTGGATATTTCGGGAATTTCTGAGGAATTTCTGGATAACTTTACAAATTAAGGGATTTCCTGGATTTCGAGAATTTCTGTGGTATTTTTGGATAACTCTACAAATTAAGGGATTTCCTGGATATTTCAGAAATTTCTGATATATTCGGGATGACGCACTAATTACGGGATTCCTGGATATTTCGGGAATTTCTGAGGAAATTCAAAATGAGTATACTAATTACGGAATTTCCTGGATCTTTCGATTATGCTGACGTATTTAAAAAAAAACTCTACTAATTATGGTATGCCTGGATATTTCAGGAATTCTGTGGTATTTTTGGAGAACTCTACAAAATAAAGGATTTTCTGGATATTTCGGGAATTTCAGAGGTATTTCTGGATAACTCTACTAATTACGGGATTTCCAGGATATTTCGGGAATTTCTGAGATATTGTGGAATGACGCTACTAATTACGGGATTTCCAGGATATTTCGGGAATTTATGAGATATTTTGGAATGACGCTACTAATTACGGGATTTTCTTGATATTTCGGGAATATCTGAGGAAATTCGGGATGACGCTACCAATTACGGGATTTCCTGGATCTTCGGGAATTTCTGAGGTATTTCGATAAGTCTCCACTAATTGTGGAATTTCCTGGATATTTCGGCAATTTCTGATTTATTTCGGGATGACGCTACGAATTACGGGATTTCCTAGATATTTTGGGAATTTCTGTGGTATTTTTGGAAAACTCTACAAAATAAGGGATTTCCTGGATATTTCGGGAATTCCTGAATATTTCTGAAAGACTCCACTAATTATGGTATTTCCTGGATATTTCGGGAATATCTGAGGAAATTCCGGTATGAATATACCAATTGCGGGATTTCCTGGATCTTTCGGGAATTTCCGAGGAAATTCGGATAACACCATAATAACGGAATTTCCTGGATATTATGCGAATTTCTGTGGGGCAATTCGGGATGAATCTACTATTTACGGAATTTCCTGTATATTTCGGGAATTTCTGAAATATTTCAGAGAGACACCACTAATTACGGGATTTCCTGGATAGTTCGGGAATTTCTGTGGTATTTTTGGATATCTCTACAAATTAAGGGATTTCCTGGATATTCAGAAATTCTGAGTAAATTCGGGATAACACCAATAATAACGGGATTTTCTGGAAATTTCGGGACTTTCTGAAAAAATTCGGGATGACTAATAATTACGGAATTTCCTGGATCTTTCGGGAATTTCTCAGGTATTTCTGGATACTTACTAAATAAGGATTCTGTATATGTCGGGAATTTCTGAAATATTTCAGAAAGACTCCACTAATTACGGGATTTCCTGGAGATTCGGAATTTCTGAGGAATTTCTGGATAACTTTACAAATTAAGAGATTCCTGGATATTTCGAGAATTTCTGTGGTATTTTTGGATATCTATACAATTATGGGATTTCTTGGACTTTCAGAAATTTCTGATATATTTCGGGATGACGCTACTAATTACGGGTTTCCTGGATATTCGGGAATTTCTGAAATATTCAGATAGACTCCACTAATTACGGGATTTCCGGATATTTCGGGAATTTCTGAGGAATTTCTGGATAGCTTTACAAATTAAGGGATTTCCTGGATATTTCGAGAATTTCTGTGGTATTTTTGGATAACTCTACAAAATAAGGGATTTCCTGGATATTGCAGAAATTTCTGATATATTTCGGGATGACGCTACTAATTACGGGATTTCCTGGATATTTCGGGAATTTCTGAGTAAATTCGAAATGAGTATACTAATTACGGAATTTCCTGGATCTTTCGGTAATTGCTGACGTATTAAAAAAAAACTCTACTAATTATGGTATTGCCTGGATATTTCAGGAATTTCTGTGGTATTTTTGGAAAACTCTACAAAATAAGGGATTTCCTGGATATTTCGGGAATTTCTGAGGTATTTCTGGATAACTCTACTAATTACGGGATTTCCAGGATATTTCGGGAAATTCTGAGATATTGTGGAATGACGCTACTAATTACGGGATTTCCAGGATATTTCGGGAATTTATGAGATATTTTGGAATGACGCTACTAATTACGGGATTTCCTTGATATTTCGGGAATATCTGAGGAAATTCGGGATGACGCTACCAATTACGGGATTTCCTGGATCTTTCGGGATTTTCTGAGGTATTTCGAAAAGTCTCCACTAATTGTGGAATTTCCTGTATATTTCGGGAATTTCTGAAATATTTCAGAGAGACACCACTAATTACGGGATTTCCTGGATATTTCGGGAATTTCTGTGGTATTTTTGGATATCTCTACAAATTAAGGGATTTCCTGGATATTTCAGAAATTTCTGAGTAAATTCGGGATAACACCAATAATAACGGGATTTTCTGGAAATTTCGGGACTTTCTGAAAAAATTCGGGATGACTAATAATTACGGAATTTCCTGGATCTTTCGGGAATTTCTGAGGTATTTCTGGATAACTCTACTAATTACGGGATTTCCAGGATATTTCGGGAATTTCTGAGATATTGTGGAATGACGCTACTAATTACGGGATTTCCAGGATATTTCGGGAATTTATGAGATATTTTGGAATGACGCTACTAATTACGGGATTACCTTGATATTTCGGGAATATCTGAGGAAATTCGTGATGACTCTACCAATTACGGGATTTCCTGGATCTTTCGGGAATTTCTGGGAAAATTCGGGATAACACCAATAATAACGGAATTTCCTCGATATTTCGGGAATTTCTGAGGTATTTCTGGATAACTCTACTAAATAAGGGATTTCCTGGATATTTCGGGAATTCCTGAAATATTTCTGAAAGACTCCACTAATTATGGTATTTCCTGGATATTTCGGGAATATCTGAGGAAATTCCGGATGAATATACCAATTACGGGATTTCCTGGATCTTTCGGGAATTTCCGAGGAAATTCGGGATAACACCAATAATAACGGAATTTCCTGGATATTATGCGAATTTCTGTGGAAATTCGGGATGAATCTACTAATTACGGAATTTCCTGTATATTTCGGGAATTTCTGTAATATTTCAGAGAGACACCACTAATTACGGGATTTCCTGGATATTTCGGGAATTTCTGAAGAATTTCTGGATAACTCTACAAATTAAGGGATTTCCTGGTATTTCGGCAATTTCTGAAATATTTCTGGATAACTCTACTAATTACGGGATTTCCTTGATATTTCGAGAAATTCTGAGAAATATCTGGATAACTTTACAAATTAAGGGATTTCCTGGATATTTTGAGAATTTCTGAGGTATTTCGAAATGTCTCCACTAATTGTGGTATTTCCTGGATATTTCAGAAATTTCTGATTTATTTCTGGATGACGCTACTAATAACGGGATTTCCTGGATATTTTGGGTATTTATGAGGTATTTCTGGATAACTCTACAAATTAAGGGATTTCCTGGATATTTCGGGAATTTCTGAAATATTTCAGAAAGACTCCACTAATATGGTATTTCCTGGATATTTCGGGAATTTCTGTAGTATTTTTGGATAACTTTACAGATTAAGGGATTTCCTGGATATTTCGGGAATTTCTGAAATATTTCAGAAAGACTCCACCAATTACGGGATATTCTGGATATTTCGGGAATTTCTGAGGAATTTCGTGACGATTTTACCAATTACGAGATTTCCTGGATCTTTCGGTAATTGCTGAGGTACTTCAAAAAAAACTCCACTAATTATGGTATTTCCTGGTTATTGCGAGAATTTCCGTGGTATTTTTGGATAACTCTACAAATTAAGGGATTTCCTGGATATTTGGGGAATTTCTGAGGAATTTTTGGATATCTCTACAAATTAAGGGATTTCCTGGATATTTCGGGAATTTCTGAGGTATTTCGAAATGTCTCCACTAATTGTGGTATTTCCTAGATATTTCGGAAATTTCTGATTTATTCGGGATGACGCTACTAATTACGGGATTTCCTGGATATTTCGGGAATTTCTGAGGAATTTCTGGATAACTTTACAAATTAAGAGATTTCCTGGATATTTCGAGAATTTCTGTGGTATTTTTGGATATCTCTACAAATTAAGGGATTTCCTGGACATTTCAGAAATTTCTGATATATTTCGGGATGACGCTACTAATTACGGGATTTCCTGGATATTTCGGGAATTTCTGAAATATTTCAGAAAGACTCCACTAATTACGGGATTTCCTGGATATTTCGGGAATTCTGAGGAATTTCTGGATAGCTTTACAAATTAAGGGATTTCCTGGATATTTCGAGAATTTCTGTGGTATTTTTGGATAACTCTACAAATTAAGGGATTCCTGGATATTTCATAAATATCTGATATATTTCGGGATGACGCTACTAATTACGGGATTTCCTGGATATTTCGGGAATTTCTGAGGAAATTCGAAATGAGTTATACTAATTACGGTATTTCCTGGATCTTTCGGTAATTGCTGACGTATTTAAAAAAAAACTCTACTAATTATGGTATTGCCTGGATATTTCAGGAATTTCTGTGGTATTTTTGGAAAACTCTACAAAATAAGGGATTTCCTGGATATTTCGGGAATTTCTGAGGTATTTCTGGATAACTCTACTAATTACGGGATTTCCAGGATATTCGGGAATTTCTGAGATATTGTGGAATGACGCTACTAATTACGGGATTTCCAGGATATTTCGGGAATTTATGAGATATTTTGGAATGACGCTACTAATTACGGGATTTCCTTGATATTTCGGGAATATCTGAGGAAATTCGTGATGACTCTACCAATTACGGGATTTCCTGGATCTTTCGGGAATTTCTGGGAAAATTCGGGATAACACCAATAATAACGGAATTTCCTCGATATTTCGGGAATTTCTGAGGTATTTCTGGATAACTCTACTAAATAAGGGATTTCCTGGATATTTCGGGAATTCCTGAAATATTTCTGAAAGACTCCACTAATTATGGTATTTCCTGGATATTTCGGGAATATCTGAGGAAATTCCGGATGAATATACCAATTACGGGATTTCCTGGATCTTTCGGGAATTTCCGAGGAAATTCGGGATAACACCAATAATAACGGAATTTACTGGATATTATGCGAATTTCTGTGGAAATTCGGGATGAATCTACTATTTACGGAATTTCCTGTATATTTCGGGAATTTCTGAAATATTTCAGAGAGACACCACTAATTACGGGATTTCCTGGATATTTCGGGAATTTCTGAAGAATTTCTGGATAACTCTACAAATTAAGGATTTCCTGGATATTTCGGCAATTTCTGAAATATTTCTGGATAACTCTACTAATTACGGGATTTCCTTGATATTTCGGGAAATTCTGAGAAATTTCTGGATAACTTTACAAATTAAGGGATTTCCTGGATATTTTGAGAATTTCTGAGGTATTTCGAAATGTCTCCACTAATTGTGGTATTTCCTGGATATTCAGAAATTTCTGATTTATTCTGGATGACGCTACTAATTACGGGATTCCTGGATATTTGGGGAATTTATGAGGTATTTCTGGATAACTCTACAAATTAAGGGATTTTCTGGATATTTCGGGAATTTCTGAAATATTTCAGAAAGACTCCACTAATATGGTATTTCCTGGATATTTCGGGAATTTCTGTAGTATTTTTGGATAACTTTACAAATTAAGGGATTTCCTGGATATTTCGGGAATTTCTGAAATATTCAGAAAGACTCCACCAATTACGGGATATTCTGGATATTTCGGGAATTTCTGAGGAATTTCGTGACGATTTTACCAATTACGAGATTTCCTGGATCTTTCGGTAATTGCTGAGTACTTCAAAAAAACTCCACTAATTATGGTATTTCCTGGTTATTGCGAGAATTTCCGTGGTATTTTTGGATAACTCTACAAATTAAGGGATTTCCTGGATATTTGGGGAATTTCTGAGGAATTTTTGGATATCTCTACAAATTAAGGGATTTCCTGGATATTTCGGGAATTTCTGAGGTATTTCGAAATGTCTCCACTAATTGTGGTATTTCCTAGATATTTCGGAAATTTCTGATTTATTTCGGGATGACGCTACTAATTACGGGATTTCCAGGATATTTCGGGAATTTCTGAGGAATTTCTGGATAACTTTACAAATTAAGAGATTTCCTGGATATTTCGAGAATTTCTGTGGTATTTTTGGATATCTCTACAAATTAAGGGATTTCCTGGACATTTCAGAAATTTCTGATATATTCGGGATGATGCTACTAATTACGGGATTTCCTGGATATTTCGGGAATTTCTGAAATATTTCAGAAAGACTCCACTAATTACGGGATTTCCTGGATATTTCGGGAATTTCTGAGGAATTTCTGGATAGCTTTACAAATTAAGGGATTTCCTGGATATTTCGAGAATTTCCGTGGTATTTTTGGATAACTCTACAAATTAAGGGATTTCCTGGATATTTCATAAATATCTGATATATTTCGGGATGACGCTACTAATTACGGGATTTCCTGGATATTTCGGGAATTTCTGAGGAAATTCGAAATGAGTTATACTAATTACGGTATTTCCTGGATCTTTCGGTAATTGCTGACGTATTTAAAAAAAAACTCTACTAATTATGGTATTGCCTGGATATTTCAGGAATTTCTGTGGTATTTTTGGAAAACTCTACAAAATAAGGGATTTCCTGGATATTTCGGAATTTCTGAGGTATTTCTGGATAACTCTACTAATTACGGATTTCCAGGATATTTCGGGAATTTCTGAGATATTGTGGAATGACACTACTAATTACGGGATTTCCAGGATATTTCGGGAATTTATGAGATATTTTGAAATGACGCTACTAATTACGGGATTTCCTTGATATTTCGGGAATATCTGAGGAAATTCGTGATGACTCTACCAATTACGGGATTTCCTGGATCTTTCGGGAATTTCTGGGAAAATTCGGGATAACACCAATAATAACGGAATTTCCTCGATATTTCGGGAATTTCTGAGGTATTTCTGGATAACTCTACTAAATAAGGGATTTCCTGGATATTTCGGGAATTCCTGAAATATTTCTGAAAGACTCCACTAATTATGGTATTTCCTGGATATTTCGGGAATATCTGAGGAAATTCCGGATGAATATACCAATTAAGGGATTTCCTGGATCTTTCGGGAATTCCGAGGAAATTCGGGATAACACCAATAATAACGGAATTTACTGGATATTATGCGAATTCTGTGGAAATTCGGGATGAATCTACTATTTACGGAATTTCCTGTATATTTCGGGAATTCTGAAATATTTCAGAGAGACACCACTAATTACGGGATTTCCTGGATATTTCGGGAATTTCTGTGGTATTTTTGGATATCTCTACAAATTAAGGGATTTCCTGGATATTTCAGAAATTTCTGAGTAAATTCGGGATAACACCAATAATAACGGGATTTTCTGGAAATTTCGGGGCTTTCTGAAAAAATTCGGGGTGACTAATAATTACGGAATTTCCTGGATATTTCGGGAATTTCTGAGGTATTTCGTAAAGTCTCCACTAATTGTGGAATTTCCTGGATATTTCAGATATTTCAGATTTATTTCGGGATGACGCTACTAATTACGGGATTTCCTGGATATTTCGGGAATTTCTGAGGTATTTCGAAATGTCTCCACTAATTGTGGAATTTCTTGGATATTTCGGAAATTTCTGATTTATTTCGGGATGACGCTACTAATTACGGGATGTCCTTGATATTTCGGGAATATCTGAGGAAATTCGTTGTGACTCTACCAATTACGGGATTTCCTGGATCTTTCGGGAATTTCCGAGGAAATTCGGGATAACACCAATAATAACGGAATTTCCTGGATATTACGCGAATTTCTGTGGAAATTCGGGATGAATCTACTAATTACGGAATTTCCAGTATATTTCGGGAATTTCTGAAATATTTCAGAGAGACTCCACTAATTACGGGATTTCCTGGATATTTCGGGAATTTCTGAGGAATTTCTGGATAACTCTACAAATTAAGGGATTTCCTGGATATTTCGGAAATTTCTAATTTATTTCGGGATGACGCTACTAATTACGGGATGTCCTAGATATTTCGGGAATATCTGAGGAAATTCGTGGTGACTCTACCAATTACGGATTTCCTGGATCTTTCGGGAATTTCCGAGGAAATTCGGGATAACACCAATAATAACGGAATTTCCTGGATATTACGCGAATTTCTGTGGAAATTCTGGATGAATCTACTAATTACGGAATTTCCAGTATATTTCGGGAATTTCTGAAATATTTCAGAGAGACTCCACTAATTACGGGATTTCCTGGATATTTCGGAAATTTCTGAGGAATTTCTGGATAACTCTACAATTAAGGGATTTCATGGATATTTCGGGAATTTCTGAGATATTTCTGGATAACTCTACTAATTACGGGATTTCCTTGATATTTCGGGAATATTTGAGGAAATTAGTGATGACTCTACCAATTACGGGATTTCCTGGATCTTTTGGGAATTCCGAGGTACTTCGGGATGATTCTACCAATTACGGGATTTCCTGGATATTACGCGAATTTCTGTGGAAATTCGGGATGAATCTACTAATTACGGAATTTCCTGTATATTTCGGGAATTTCTGAAATATTTCAGAGAGACTCCACTAATTACGGGATTTCCTGGATATTTCGGAAATTTCTGAGGAATTTCTGGATAACTCTACAAATTAAGGGATTTCCTGGATATTTCGGGAATTTCTGAGATATTTCTGGATAACTCTACTAATTGCGGGATTTCCTTGATATTTCGGGAATATTTGAGGAAATTAGTGATGACTCTACCAATTACGGGATTTCCTGGATCTTTTGGGAATTCCGAGGTACTTCGGGATGATTTTACCAATTACGGGATTTCCTGGATATTACGCGAATTTCTGTGGAAATTCGGGATGAATCTACTAATTACGGAATTTCCTGTATATTACGGGAATTTCTGAAATATTTCAGTGAGACTCCACTAATTACGGGATTTCCTGGATCTTTCGGGAATTTCTGAGGAATTTCTGGATAACTTTACAAATTAAGGATTTCCTGGATATTTCGAGAATTCCTGAGGTATTTCGATATGTCTCCACTAATTGTGGTATTTCCTGGATATTTCAGAAATTTCAGATTTATTTCGGGATGACGCTACTAATTACGGGATTTCCTGGATATTTCGGGAATTTCTGAGGTATTTCGAAATGTCTCCACTAATTGTGGAATTTCTTGGATATTTCGGAAATTTCTGATTTATTTCGGGATGACGCTACTAATTACGGGATGTCCTTGATATTTCGGGAATATCTGAGGAAATTCGTTGTGACTCTACCAATTACGGGATTTCCTGGATCTTCGGGAATTTCCGAGGAAATTCGGGATAACACCAATATAACGGAATTTCCTGGATATTACGCGAATTTCTGTGGAAATTCGGATGAATCTACTAATTACGGAATTTCCAGTATATTTCGGGAATTTCTGAAATATTTCAGAGAGACTCCACTAATTACGGGATTTCCTGGATATTTCGGGAATTTCTGAGGAATTTCTGGATAACTCTACAAATTAAGGGATTTCCTGGATATTTCGGGAATTTCTGAGATATTTCTGGATAACTCTACTAATTACGGGATTTCCTTGATATTTCGGGAATATCTGAGGAAATTCGTGATGACTCTACCAATTACGGGATTTCCTCGATCTTTCGGGAATTCCTGAGGTATTTTGGGAAGACGCTACTAATTACGGGAATTTCTGGATATTTCGGGAATTTCTGGAAATATTCGGGATGACTACTAATTACGGGATATCTAGGATATTTCGGGAATTTCTGAATATTTCAGAAAGACTCCACTAATGACGGAATTTTCTGGATATTTCGGGAATATATGAGGAAATTCGAGATGACTCTAACAATTACGGGAATTCCTGGATCTTTCGGGAATTCTGAGGAAAATCGTGATGACTCTACCAATACGAGATTTCCTGGATCTTTCGGGAATTCCTGAGGTATTTCGAGATGACGCTACCAATTATGGGACTTTCTGGATATTTCGGGAATTTCTCAAATATTTCAGATAGACTCCACTAATTACGGGATTTTTTGGATATTTCGGGAATATCTGAGGAATTCGTGGTGACTCTACCAATTACGGGATTTCCTCGATCTTTCGGGAATTCCTGAGGTATTTTGGGAAGACGCTACTAATTACGGGAATTTCTGGATATTTCGGGAATTTCTGGAATATTCGGGATGACTACTAATTACGGGATATCTTGGATATTTCAGGAATTTCTGAAATATTTCAGAAAGACTCCACTAATGACGGAATTTCTGGATATTTCGGGAATATATGAGGAAATCGAGATGACTCTACCAATTACGGGAATTCCTGGATCTTTCGGGAATTTCTGAGGAAATCGTGATGACTCTACCAAATACGAGATTTCCTGGATCTTTCGGGAATTCCTGAGGTATTTCGAGATGACGCTACCAATTATGGGACATTCTGGATATTTCGGGGAATTTCTCAAATATTTCAGATAGACTCCACTAATTACGGGATTTTTTGGATATTTCGGGAATATCTGAGGAAATTCGTGATGATTCTACCAATTACGAGATTTCCAGGATCTTTCGGGAATTGCTGAGGTATTTCGGGATGACGCTACTAATTACGGAATTTCCTGGATATTTCGGGAATTTCTGAAATATTTCAGAAACACTCCACTAATTACGGAATTTCCTGGATATTTCGGGAATTTCTGAGGTATTTCTGGATCACTCTACTAATTACGGGATTTCCAGGATATTTCGGAAATTTCTGAGTAAATTCGGGATAACACCAATAATAACGGGATTTTCTGGAAATTTCGGGAATTTCTGAAAAAATTCGGGATGACTAATAATTACGGAATTTCCTGGATATATCGGGAATTTCTGAGGTATTCCTGGATAACTCTACTAAATAAGGTATTTCCTGGATATTTCGGGAATTTTTGAATATTTCAGAAAGACTCCACTAATTATGGTATTTCCTGGATATTTCAGGAATATCTGAGGAAATTCGGGATGAATCTACCAATTACGGGATTTCCTGGATCTTTTGGGAATTCCGAGGTATTTCGGGATGATTCTACCTATTACGGGATTTCCTGGATATTACGCGGATTTCTGTGGAATTCGGGATGAATCTACTAATTACGGAATTTCCTGTATATTTTGGGAATTACTGAAATATTTCTGAGAGACTCAACTAATTACGGGATTTCCTGGATATTTCGGGAATTTCTGTGGCATTTCAGAAAGACTCCATTAATTACGGGATTTTCTGGATATTTCGGAAATTTCTGATTTATTTCGGGATGACGCTAAAATTACGGGATTTCCTGGATATTTCGGGAATTTCTGAGGTATTTAAAAAAAACTCCACTAATTATGGTATTTTCTGGATATTTCGAGAATTTCTGTGGTATTTTTGGATAACTCTACAAATTAAGGGATTTCCTGGATATTTGGGGAATTTCTTAGGTATTTCTGGATAACTCTACTAATTATGGGTTTTCCAGGATATTTGGGGAATTTCTGAGGTATTTCTGGATAACTCTACTAATTATGGGATTTCCAGGATATTTGGGGAATTTCTGAGATATTTCGGAATGACGCTACTAATTACGGGATTTCCTGGATATTTCGAGAATATCTGAGGAATTTCGTGATTATCCTACCAATTACGGGATTTCCTGGATCTTTCGGTAATTGCTGAGGTATTGCCTGGATATTTCGAGAATTTCTGTGGTAATTTTGGATAACTCTACAAAATAAGGGATTTCCTGGATATTTCGGGAATTTCTGAGGTATTTCTGGATAACTCTACTAATTACGATATTTCCAGGATATTTCGGGAATTTCTGAGATATTTAGGAATGATGCTACTTATTACGGGATTTCCTTGATATTTCGGGAATATCTGAGGAAATTCGTGATGACTCTACCAATTACGGGATTTCCTGGATCTTTCGGGAATTTCTGAGGAAATTCGGGATAACACCAATAATAACGGAATTTCCTGGATATTTCGGGAATTTCTGAGGTATTTCTGGGTAAATCTACTAAATAAGGGATTTCCTGGATATTTCGGGAATTTCTGAAATATTTCTGAAAGACTCCACTAATTACGGGATTTTCTGGATATTTCGGGAATATCTGAGGAATTTCGTGACGATTCTACCAATTACGGAATTTCCTGGATCTTCGGTAATTGCTGAGGTATTTAAAAAAAAACTCCACTAATTATGGTATTTCCTGGATATTTCGGGAATTCCCGAGATATTTCTGGATAACTCTACTAATTACGGGATTTCCTGGATATTTCGGAAATTTCTGAGTAAATTCGGGATAACACCAATAATAACGGGATTTTCTGGAAATTTCGGGACTTTCTGAAAAAATTCGGGATGACTAATAATTACGGAATTTCCTGGATCTTTCGGGAATTTCTCAGGTATTCTGGATAACTCTACTAAATAAGGTATTTCCTGTATATTTCGGGAATTTCTGAAATATTTCAGAAAGACTCCACTAATTACGGGATTTCCTGGATATTTCGGGAATTTCTGAGGAATTTCTGGATAACTTTACAAATTAAGGGATTTCCTGGATATTTCGAGAATTTCTGTGGTATTTTGGATAACTCTACAAATTAAGGGATTTCCTGGATATTGCAGAAATTTCTGATATATTTCGGGATGACGCTACTAATTACGGGATTTCCTGGATATTTCGGGAATTTCTGAGTAAATTCGAAATGAGTATACTAATTACGGAATTTCCTGGATCTTTCGGTAATTGCTGACGTATTTAAAAAAAAACTCTACTAATTATGGTATTGCCTGGATATTTCAGGAATTTCTGTGGTATTTTTGGAAAACTCTACAAAATAAGGGATTTCCTGGATATTTCGGGAATTTCTGAGGTATTTCTGGATAACTCTACTAATTACGGGATTTCCAGGATATTTCGGGAAATTCTGAGATATTGTGGAATGACGCTACTAATTACGGGATTTCCAGGATATTTCGGGAATTTATGAGATATTTTGGAATGACGCTACTAATTACGGGATTTCCTTGATATTTCGGGAATATCTGAGGAAATTCGGGATGACGCTACCAATTACGGGATTTCCTGGATCTTTCGGGATTTTCTGAGGTATTTCGAAAGTCTCCACTAATTGTGGAATTTCCTGTATATTTCGGGAATTTCTGAAATATTTCAGAGAGACACCACTAATTACGGGATTTCCTGGATATTTCGGGAATTTCTGTGGTATTTTTGGATATCTCTACAAATTAAGGGATTTCCTGGATATTTCAGAAATTTCTGAGTAAATTCGGGATAACACCAATAATAACGGGATTTTCTGGAAATTTCGGGACTTTCTGAAAAAATTCGGGATGACTAATAATTACGGAATTTCCTGGATCTTTCGGGAATTTCTGAGGTATTTCTGGATAACTCTACTAATTACGGGATTTCCAGGATATTTCGGGAATTTCTGAGATATTGTGGAATGACGCTACTAATTACGGGATTTCCAGGATATTTCGGGAATTTATGAGATATTTTGGAATGACGCTACTAATTACGGGATTACCTTGATATTTCGGGAATATCTGAGGAAATTCGTGATGACTCTACCAATTACGGGATTTCCTGGATCTTTCGGGAATTTCTGGGAAAATTCGGGATAACACCAATAATAACGGAATTTCCTCGATATTTCGGGAATTTCTGAGGTATTTCTGGATAACTCTACTAAATAAGGGATTTCCTGGATATTTCGGGAATTCCTGAAATATTTCTGAAAGACTCCACTAATTATGGTATTTCCTGGATATTTCGGGAATATCTGAGGAAATTCCGGATGAATATACCAATTACGGGATTTCCTGGATCTTTCGGGAATTTCCGAGGAAATTCGGGATAACACCAATAATAACGGAATTTCCTGGATATTATGCGAATTTCTGTGGAAATTCGGGATGAATCTACTAATTACGGAATTTCCTGTATATTTCGGGAATTTCTGAAATATTTCAGAGAGACACCACTAATTACGGGATTTCCTGGATATTTCGGGAATTTCTGAAGAATTTCTGGATAACTCTACAATTAAGGGATTTCCTGGATATTTCGGCAATTTCTGAAATATTTCTGGATAACTCTACTAATTACGGGATTTCCTTGATATTTCGAGAAATTCTGAGAAATATCTGGATAACTTTACAAATTAAGGGATTTCCTGGATATTTTGAGAATTTCTGAGGTATTTCGAAATGTCTCCACTAATTGTGGTATTTCCTGGATATTTCAGAAATTTCTGATTTATTTCTGGATGACGCTACTAATAACGGGATTTCCTGGATATTTTGGGTATTTATGAGGTATTTCTGGATAACTCTACAAATTAAGGGATTTCCTGGATATTTCGGGAATTTCTGAAATATTTCAGAAAGACTCCACTAATATGGTATTTCCTGGATATTTCGGGAATTTCTGTAGTATTTTTGGATAACTTTACAGATTAAGGGATTTCCTGGATATTTCGGGAATTTCTGAAATATTTCAGAAAGACTCCACCAATTACGGGATATTCTGGATATTTCGGGAATTTCTGAGGAATTTCGTGACGATTTTACCAATTACGAGATTTCCTGGATCTTTCGGTAATTGCTGAGGTACTTCAAAAAAAACTCCACTAATTATGGTATTTCCTGGTTATTGCGAGAATTTCCGTGGTATTTTGGATAACTCTACAAATTAAGGGATTTCCTGGATATTTGGGGAATTTCTGAGGAATTTTTGGATATCTCTACAAATTAAGGGATTTCCTGGATATTTCGGGAATTTCTGAGGTATTTCGAAATGTCTCCACTAATTGTGGTATTTCCTAGATATTTCGGAAATTTCTGATTTATTTCGGGATGACGCTACTAATTACGGGATTTCCTGGATATTTCGGGAATTTCTGAGGAATTTCTGGATAACTTTACAAATTAAGAGATTTCCTGGATATTTCGAGAATTTCTGTGGTATTTTTGGATATCTCTACAAATTAAGGGATTTCCTGGACATTTCAGAAATTTCTGATATATTTCGGGATGACGCTACTAATTACGGGATTTCCTGGATATTTCGGGAATTTCTGAAATATTTCAGAAAGACTCCACTAATTACGGGATTTCCTGGATATTTCGGGAATTTCTGAGGAATTTCTGGATAGCTTTACAAATTAAGGGATTTCCTGGATATTTCGAGAATTTCTGTGGTATTTTTGGATAACTCTACAAATTAAGGGATTTCCTGGATATTTCATAAATATCTGATATATTTCGGGATGACGCTACTAATTACGGGATTTCCTGGATATTTCGGGAATTTCTGAGGAAATTCGAAATGAGTTATACTAATTACGGTATTTCCTGGATCTTTCGGTAATTGCTGACGTATTTAAAAAAAACTCTACTAATTATGGTATTGCCTGGATATTTCAGGAATTTCTGTGGTATTTTTGGAAAACTCTACAAAATAAGGGATTTCCTGGATATTTCGGGAATTTCTGAGGTATTTCTGGATAACTCTACTAATTACGGGATTTCCAGGATATTTCGGGAATTTCTGAGATATTGTGGAATGACGCTACTAATTACGGGATTTCCAGGATATTTCGGGAATTTATGAGATATTTTGGAATGACGCTACTAATTACGGGATTTCCTTGATATTTCGGGAATATCTGAGGAAATTCGTGATGACTCTACCAATTACGGGATTTCCTGGATCTTTCGGGAATTTCTGGGAAAATTCGGGATAACACCAATAATAACGGAATTTCCTCGATATTTCGGGAATTTCTGAGGTATTTCTGGATAACTCTACTAAATAAGGGATTTCCTGGATATTTCGGGAATTCCTGAAATATTTCTGAAAGACTCCACTAATTATGGTATTTCCTGGATATTTCGGGAATATCTGAGGAAATTCCGGATGAATATACCAATTACGGGATTTCCTGGATCTTTCGGGAATTTCCGAGGAAATTCGGGATAACACCAATAATAACGGAATTTACTGGATATTATGCGAATTTCTGTGGAAATTCGGGATGAATCTACTATTTACGGAATTTCCTGTATATTTCGGGAATTTCTGAAATATTTCAGAGAGACACCACTAATTACGGGATTTCCTGGATATTTCGGGAATTTCTGAAGAATTTCTGGATAACTCTACAAATTAAGGGATTTCCTGGATATTTCGGCAATTTCTGAAATATTTCTGGATAACTCTACTAATTACGGGATTTCCTTGATATTTCGGGAAATTCTGAGAAATTTCTGGATAACTTTACAAATTAAGGGATTTCCTGGATATTTTGAGAATTTCTGAGGTATTTCGAAATGTCTCCACTAATTGTGGTATTTCCTGGATATTTCAGAAATTTCTGATTTATTTCTGGATGACGCTACTAATTACGGGATTTCCTGGATATTTTGGGAATTTATGAGGTATTTCTGGATAACTCTACAAATTAAGGGATTTCTGGATATTTCGGGAATTTCTGAAATATTTCAGAAAGACTCCACTAATATGGTATTTCCTGGATATTTCGGGAATTTCTGTAGTATTTTTGGATAACTTTACAAATTAAGGGATTTCCTGGATATTTCGGGAATTTCTGAAATATTTCAGAAAGACTCCACCAATTACGGGATATTCTGGATATTTCGGGAATTTCTGAGGAATTTCGTGACGATTTTACCAATTACGAGATTTCCTGGATCTTTCGGTAATTGCTGAGGTACTTCAAAAAAAACTCCACTAATTATGGTATTTCCTGGTTATTGCGAGAATTTCCGTGGTATTTTTGGATAACTCTACAAATTAAGGGATTTCCTGGATATTTGGGGAATTTCTGAGGAATTTCTGGATAACTCTACAAATTAAGGGATTTCCTGGATATTTCGGGAATTTCTGAGGTATTTCGAAATGTCTCCACTAATTGTGGTATTTCCTAGATATTTCGGAAATTTCTGATTTATTTCGGGATGACGCTACTAATTACGGGATTTCCTGGATGTTTCGGGAATTTCTGAGGAATTTCTGGATAACTTTACAAATTAAGAGATTTCCTGGATATTTCGAGAATTTCTGTGGTATTTTGGATATCTCTACAAATTAAGGGATTTCCTGGACATTTCAGAAATTTCTGATATATTTCGGGATGATGCTACTAATTACGGGATTTCCTGGATATTTCGGGAATTTCTGAAATATTTCAGAAAGACTCCACTAATTACGGGATTTCCTGGATATTTCGGGAATTTCTGAGGAATTTCTGGATAGCTTTACAAATTAAGGGATTTCCTGGATATTTCGAGAATTTCCGTGGTATTTTTGGATAACTCTACAAATTAAGGGATTTCCTGGATATTTCATAAATATCTGATATATTTCGGGATGACGCTACTAATTACGGGATTTCCTGGATATTTCGGGAATTTCTGAGGAAATTCGAAATGAGTTATACTAATTACGGTATTTCCTGGATCTTTCGGTAATTGCTGACGTATTTAAAAAAAAACTCTACTAATTATGGTATTGCCTGGATATTTCAGGAATTTCTGTGGTATTTTTGGAAAACTCTACAAAATAAGGGATTTCCTGGATATTTCGGGAATTTCTGAGGTATTTCTGGATAACTCTACTAATTACGGGATTTCCAGGATATTTCGGGAATTTCTGAGATATTGTGGAATGACACTACTAATTACGGGATTTCCAGGATATTTCGGGAATTTATGAGATATTTTGAAATGACGCTACTAATTACGGGATTTCCTTGATATTTCGGGAATATCTGAGGAAATTCGTGATGACTCTACCAATTACGGGATTTCCTGGATCTTTCGGGAATTTCTGGGAAAATTCGGGATAACACCAATAATAACGGAATTTCCTCGATATTTCGGGAATTTCTGAGGTATTTCTGGATAACTCTACTAAATAAGGGATTTCCTGGATATTTCGGGAATTCCTGAAATATTTCTGAAAGACTCCACTAATTATGGTATTTCCTGGATATTTCGGGAATATCTGAGGAAATTCCGGATGAATATACCAATTAAGGGATTTCCTGGATCTTTCGGGAATTTCCGAGGAAATTCGGGATAACACCAATAATAACGGAATTTACTGGATATTATGCGAATTTCTGTGGAAATTCGGGATGAATCTACTATTTACGGAATTTCCTGTATATTTCGGGAATTTCTGAAATATTTCAGAGAGACACCACTAATTACGGGATTTCCTGGATATTTCGGGAATTTCTGTGGTATTTTTGGATATCTCTACAAATTAAGGGATTTCCTGGATATTTCAGAAATTTCTGAGTAAATTCGGGATAACACCAATAATAACGGGATTTTCTGGAAATTTCGGGACTTTCTGAAAAAATTCGGGGTGACTAATAATTACGGAATTTCCTGGATATTTCGGGAATTTCTGAGGTATTTCGTAAAGTCTCCACTAATTGTGGAATTTCCTGGATATTTCGGAATTTTCTGATTTATTTCGGGATGACGCTACTAATTACGGGATTTCCTGGATATTTCGGGAATTTCTGAGGAAATTCGAAATGTCTCCACTAATTGTGGAATTTCTTGGATATTTCGGAAATTTCTGATTTATTTCGGGATGACGCTACTAATTACGGGATGTCCTTGATATTTCGGGAATATCTGAGGAAATTCGTTGTGACTCTACCAATTACGGGATTTCCTGGATCTTTCGGGAATTTCCGAGGAAATTCGGGATAACACCAATAATAACGGAATTTCCTGGATATTACGCGAATTTCTGTGGAAATTCGGGATGAATCTACTAATTACGGAATTTCCAGTATATTTCGGGAATTTCTGAAATATTTCAGAGAGACTCCACTAATTACGGGATTTCCTGGATATTTCGGGAATTTCTGAGGAATTTCTGGATAACTCTACAAATTAAGGGATTTCCTGGATATTTCGGAAATTTCTAATTTATTTCGGGATGACGCTACTAATTACGGGATGTCCTAGATATTTCGGGAATATCTGAGGAAATTCGTGGTGACTCTACCAATTACGGGATTTCCTGGATCTTTCGGGAATTTCCGAGGAAATTCGGGATAACACCAATAATAACGGAATTTCCTGGATATTACGCGAATTTCTGTGGAAATTCTGGATGAATCTACTAATTACGGAATTTCCAGTATATTTCGGGAATTTCTGAAATATTTCAGAGAGACTCCACTAATTACGGGATTTCCTGGATATTTCGGAAATTTCTGAGGAATTTCTGGATAACTCTACAAATTAAGGGATTTCATGGATATTTCGGGAATTTCTGAGATATTTCTGGATAACTCTACTAATTGCGGGATTTCCTTGATATTTCGGGAATATTTGAGGAAATTAGTGATGACTCTACCAATTACGGGATTTCCTGGATCTTTTGGGAATTCCGAGGTACTTCGGGATGATTTTACCAATTACGGGATTTCCTGGATATTACGCGAATTTCTGTGGAAATTCGGGATGAATCTACTAATTACGGAATTTCCTGTATATTACGGGAATTTCTGAAATATTTCAGTGAGACTCCACTAATTACGGGATTTCCTGGATATTTCGGGAATTTCTGAGGAATTTCTGGATAACTTTACAAATTAAGGGATTTCCTGGATATTTCGAGAATTCCTGAGGTATTTCGATATGTCTCCACTAATTGTGGTATTTCCTGGATATTTCAGAAATTTCAGATTTATTTCGGGATGACGCTACTAATTACGGGATTTCCTGGATATTTCGGGAATTTCTGAGGTATTTCGAAATGTCTCCACTAATTGTGGAATTTCTTGGATATTTCGGAAATTTCTGATTTATTTCGGGATGACGCTACTAATTACGGGATGTCCTTGATATTTCGGGAATATCTGAGGAAATTCGTTGTGACTCTACCAATTACGGGATTTCCTGGATCTTTCGGGAATTTCCGAGGAAATTCGGGATAACACCAATAATAACGGAATTTCCTGGATATTACGCGAATTTCTGTGGAAATTCGGGATGAATCTACTAATTACGGAATTTCCAGTATATTTCGGGAATTTCTGAAATATTTCAGAGAGACTCCACTAATTACGGGATTTCCTGGATATTTCGGGAATTTCTGAGGAATTTCTGGATAACTCTACAAATTAAGGGATTTCCTGGATATTTCGGGAATTTCTGAGATATTTCTGGATAACTCTACTAATTACGGGATTTCCTTGATATTTCGGGAATATCTGAGGAAATTCGTGATGACTCTACCAATTACGGGATTTCCTCGATCTTTCGGGAATTCCTGAGGTATTTTGGGAAGACGCTACTAATTACGGGAATTTCTGGATATTTCGGGAATTTCTGGAAATATTCGGGATGACTACTAATTACGGGATATCTAGGATATTTCGGGAATTTCTGAAATATTTCAGAAAGACTCCACTAATGACGGAATTTTCTGGATATTTCGGGAATATATGAGGAAATTCGAGATGACTCTAACAATTACGGGAATTCCTGGATCTTTCGGGAATTTCTGAGGAAAATCGTGATGACTCTACCAAATACGAGATTTCCTGGATCTTTCGGGAATTCCTGAGGTATTTCGAGATGACGCTACCAATTATGGGACTTTCTGGATATTTCGGGAATTTCTCAAATATTTCAGATAGACTCCACTAATTACGGGATTTTTTGGATATTTCGGGAATATCTGAGGAAATTCGTGATGATTCTACCAATTACGAGATTTCCAGGATCTTTCGGGAATTGCTGAGGTATTTCGGGATGACGCTACTAATTACGGAATTTCCTGGATATTTCGGGAATTTTTGAAATATTTCAGAAAGACTCCACTAATTATGGTATTTCCTGGATATTTCGGGAATATCTGAGGAAATTCGGGATGAATCTACCAATTACGGGATTTCCTGGATCTTTTGGGAATTCCGAGGTATTTCAGGATGATTCTACCTATTACGCGGATTTCTGTGGAAATTCGGGATGAATCTACTAATTACGGAATTTCCTGTATATTTTGGGAATTACTGAAATATTTCTGAGAGACTCAACGAATTACGGGATTTCCTGGATATTTCGGGAATTTCTGAGGTATTTCTGGATAACTCTACTAATTACGAGATTTCCAGGATATTTCGGGAATTTCTGAGATATTTAGGAATGTTGCTACTTATTACGGGATTTCCTTGATATTTCGGGAATATCTGAGGAAATTCGTGATGACTCTACCAATTACAGGATTTCCTGGATCTTTCGGGAATTTCTGAGGAAATTCGGGATAACACCAATAATAACGGAATTTCCTGGATATTTCGGGAATTTCTGAGGTATTTCTGGGTAAATCTACTAAATAAGGGATTTCCTGGATCTTTCGGGAATTTCTGAGGAAATTCGGGATAACACCAATAATAACGGAATTTCCTGGATATTTCGCGAATTCCCGAGATATTTCTGGATAACTCTACTAATTACGGGATTTCCTGGATATTTCGGAAATTTCTGAGTAAATTCGGGATAACACCAATAATAACGGGATTTTCTGGAAATTTCGGGACTTTCTGAAAAAATTCGGGATGACTAATAATTACGGAATTTCCTGGATCTTTCGGGAATTTCTCAGGTATTTCTGGATAACTCTACTAAATAAGGTATTTCCTGTATATTTCGGGAATTTCTGAAATATTTCAGAAAGACTCCACTAATTACGGGATTTCCTGGATATTTCGGGAATTTCTGAGGAATTTCTGGATAACTTTACAAATTAAGGGATTTCCTGGATATTTCGAGAATTTCTGTGGTATTTTTGGATAACTCTACAAATTAAGGATTTCCTGGATATTTCAGAAATTTCTGATATATTTCGGGGATGACGCTACTAATTACGGGATTTCCTGGATATTTCGGGAATTTCTGAGGAAATTCAAAATGAGTATACTAATTACGGAATTTCCTGGATCTTTCGGTTATTGCTGACGTATTTAAAAAAAAACTCTACTAATTATGGTATTGCCTGGATATTTCAGGAATTTCTGTGGTATTTTTGGAGAACTCTACAAATAAGGATTTTCTGGATATTTCGGGAATTTCAGAGGTATTCTGGATAACTCTACTAATTACGGGATTTCCAGGATATTTCGGGAATTTCTGAGATATTGTGGAATGACGCTACTAATTACGGATTTCCAGGATATTTCGGGAATTTATGAGATATTTTGGAATGACGCTACTAATTACGGGATTTCTTGATATTTCGGGAATATCTGAGGAAATTCGGGATGACGCTACCAATTACGGGATTTCCTGGATCTTTCGGGAATTTCTGAGGTATTTCGATAAGTCTCCACTAATTGTGGAATTTCCTGGATATTTCGGCAATTTCTGATTTATTTCGGGATGACGCTACGAATTACGGGATTTCCTAGATATTTTGGGAATTTCTGTGGTATTTTTGGAAAACTCTACAAAATAAGGGATTTCCTGGATATTTCGGGAATTCCTGAAATATTTCTGAAAGACTCCACTAATTATGGTATTTCCTGGATATTTCGGGAATATCTGAGGAAATTCCGGATGAATATACCAATTGCGGGATTTCCTGGATCTTTCGGGAATTTCCGAGGAAATTCGGGATAACACCAATAATAACGGAATTTCCTGGATATTATGCGAATTTCTGTGGAAATTCGGGATGAATCTACTATTTACGGAATTTCCTGTATATTTCGGGAATTTCTGAAATATTTCAGAGAGACACCACTAATTACGGGATTTCCTGGATATTTCGGGAATTTCTGTGGTATTTTTGGATATCTCTACAAATTAAGGGATTTCCTGGATATTTCAGAAATTTCTGAGTAAATTCGGGATAACACCAATAATAACGGGATTTTCTGGAAATTTCGGGACTTTCTGAAAAAATTCGGGATGACTAATAATTACGGAATTTCCTGGATCTTTCGGGAATTTCTCAGGTATTTCTGGATAACTCTACTAAATAAGGTATTTCCTGTATATGTCGGGAATTTCTGAAATATTTCAGAAAGACTCCACTAATTACGGGATTTCCTGGATATTTCGGGAATTTCTGAGGAATTTCTGGATAACTTTACAAATTAAGAGATTTCCTGGATATTTCGAGAATTTCTGTGGTATTTTTGGATATCTCTACAAATTAAGGGATTTCTTGGACATTTCAGAAATTTCTGATATATTTCGGGATGACGCTACTAATTACGGGATTTCCTGGATATTTCGGGAATTTCTGAAATATTTCAGATAGACTCCACTAATTACGGGATTTCCTGGATATTTCGGGAATTTCTGAGAATTTCTGGATAGCTTTACAAATTAAGGGATTCCTGGATATTTCGAGAATTTCTGTGGTATTTTTGGATAACTCTACAAATTAAGGGATTTCCTGGATATTTCATAAATATCTGATATATTTCGGGATGACGCTACTAATTACGGGATTTCCTGGATATTTCGGGAATTTCTGAGGAAATTCGAAATGCGTTATACTAATACGGAATTTCCTGGATCTTTCGGTAATTGCTGACGTATTTAAAAAAAAACTCTACTAATTATGGTATTGCCTGGATATTTCAGGAATTTCTGTGGTATTTTTGGAAAACTCTACAAAATAAGGGATTTCCTGGATATTTCGGGAATTTCTCAGGTATTTCTGGATAACTCTACTAAATAAGGTATTTCCTGTATATTTCGGGAATTTCTGAAATATTTCAGAAAGACTCCACTAATTACGGGATTTCCTGGATATTTCGGGAATTTCTGAGGAATTTCTGGATAACTTTACAAATTAAGGGATTTCCTGGATATTTCGAGAATTTCTGTGGTATTTTTGGATAACTCTACAAATTAAGGGATTTCCTGGATATTTCAGAAATTTCTGATATATTTCGGGATGACGCTACTAATTACGGGATTTCCTGGATATTTCGGGAATTTCTGAGGAAATTCAAAATGAGTATACTAATTACGGAATTTCCTGGATCTTTCGATTATTGCTGACGTATTTAAAAAAAAACTCTACTAATTATGGTATTGCCTGGATATTTCAGGAATTTCTGTGGTATTTTTGGAGAACTCTACAAAATAAAGGATTTTCTGGATATTTCGGGAATTTCAGAGGTATTTCTGGATAACTCTACTAATTACGGGATTTCCAGGATATTTCGGGAATTTCTGAGATATTGTGGAATGACGCTACTAATTACGGGATTTCCAGGATATTTCGGGAATTTATGAGATATTTTGGAATGACGCTACTAATTACGGGATTTTCTTGATATTTCGGGAATATCTGAGGAAATTCGGGATGACGCTACCAATTACGGGATTTCCTGGATCTTTCGGGAATTTCTGAGGTATTTCGATAAGTCTCCACTAATTGTGGAATTTCCTGGATATTTCGGCAATTTCTGATTTATTTCGGGATGACGCTACGAATTACGGGATTTCCTAGATATTTTGGGAATTTCTGTGGTATTTTTGGAAAACTCTACAAAATAAGGGATTTCCTGGATATTTCGGGAATTCCTGAAATATTTCTGAAAGACTCCACTAATTATGGTATTTCCTGGATATTTCGGGAATATCTGAGGAAATTCCGGATGAATATACCAATTGCGGGATTTCCTGGATCTTTCGGGAATTTCCGAGGAAATTCGGGATAACACCAATAATAACGGAATTTCCTGGATATTATGCGAATTTCTGTGGAAATTCGGGATGAATCTACTATTTACGGAATTTCCTGTATATTTCGGGAATTTCTGAAATATTTCAGAGAGACACCACTAATTACGGGATTTCCTGGATATTTCGGGAATTTCTGTGGTATTTTGGATATCTCTACAAATTAAGGGATTTCCTGGCTATTTCAGAAATTTCTGAGTAAATTCGGGATAACACCAATAATAACGGGATTTTCTGGAAATTTCGGGACTTTCTGAAAAAATTCGGGATGACTAATAATTACGGAATTTCCTGGATCTTTCGGGAATTTCTCAGGTATTTCTGGAAACTCTACTAAATAAGGATTTCCTTATGTCGGGAATTTCTGAAATATTTCGAAAGACTCCACTAATTACGGGATTTCCGGATATTTCGGGAATTTCTGAGGAATCTCGGATAACTTACAAATTAAGAGATTCCTGGATTTCGAGAATTTCTGTGGTATTTTGGATATATCACAAATTATGGGATTTCTTGGACATTCAGAAATTTCTGATATATTTCGGGATGACGCTACTAATACGGGATTCCTGGATATTTCGGGAATTTCTGAAATATTTCAGATAGACTCCACTAATTACGGGATTCTGGATATTTCGGGAATTTCTGAGGAATTTCTGGATAGCTTTACAAATTAAGGGATTTCCTGGATATTTCGAGAATTTCTGTGGTATTTTTGGATAACTCTACAAATAAGGGATTTCCTGGATATTCATAAATATCTGATATATTTCGGGATGACGCTATAATTACGGGATTTCCTGGAATTCGGGAATTCTGAGGAATTCGAAATGAGTTATACTAATTACGGAATTTCCGGATCTTCGGTAATTGCTGACGTATTT
The DNA here is from genome assembly GCA_026168455.1 of Theocolax elegans. NCBI lineage: Eukaryota > Metazoa > Arthropoda > Insecta > Hymenoptera > Cerocephalidae > Theocolax > Theocolax elegans. The sequence goes on along the minus strand of CM047431.1, from coordinate 29,169,842 downwards.
AAAAAAAACTCTACTAATTATGGTATGCCTGGATATTTCAGGAATTTCTGTGGTATTTTTGGAAAACTCTACAAATAAGGGATTTCCTGGATATTTCGGGAATTTCTGAGGTATTTGGATAACTCTACTAATCACGGGATTTCCAGGATATTTCGGCAATTCTGAGATATTGTGGAATGACGCTATAATTACGGTATTTCCAGGATATTTCGGGAATTATGAGATATTTTGGAATGACGCTACTAATTACGGGATATCCTTGATATTTCGGGAATATCTGAGGACAATTCGTGATGACTCTACCAATTACGGGATTTCCTGGATCTTCGGGAATTCTGGGAAAATTCGGGATAACACCAATAATAACGGAATTTCCTCGATATTTCGGGAATTTCTGAGGTATTCTGGATAACTCTACTAAATAAGGGATTTCCTGGATATTTCGGGAATTCCTGAATATTTCTGAAAGACTCAATAATTATGGTATTTCTGGATATTTCGGGAAATCTGAGGAAATTCCGGATGAATATACAATTACGGGATTCCTGGATCTTCGGGAATTCCGAGGAAATTCGGGAGAACACCAATAATAACGAATTTACTGAATATATGCGAATTTCTGTGGAAATTCGGGATGAATCTACTATGTACGGAATACCTGTATATTCGGGAATTTCTGAAATATTTCAGAGAGACACCACTAATTACGGGATTCCTGGAATTTCGGGAATTTCTGTGGTATTTTGGATATCTCTACAAATAAGGGATTTCCTGGAATTCAGAATTTCTGAGAAAATTCGGGATAACACCAATAATAACGGGATTTTCTGGAAATTTCGGGACTTTCTGAAAAAATTCGGGGTGACTAATAATACGGAATTTCTGGATATTTCGGGAATTTCTGAGGTATTTCGTAAAGTCTCCACTAATGTGGAATTCCTGGATATTTCGGCAATTTCTGATTTATTTCGGGATGACGCTACGAATTACGGGATTTCCTAGAGATTTTGGGAATTTCTGTGGTTTTTGGAAAACTCTACAAAATAAGAGGATTTCCTGATATTTCGGGAATTTCTGAGGATTTTGGATAACTCCTACAAATTAAGGGATTTCCTGGATATTTCGGGAATTCCTGAAATATTATTGAAAGACTCCATAATATGGTATTTCCTGGATATTTTGGGAAATCTGAGGAAATTCCGGATGAATATACAATTGCGGGATTTCCTGGATCTTTCGGGAATTTCCGAGGAAATTCGGATACACCAATAATAACGGAATTCTGGATATTATGCGAATTTCTGTGGACAATTCGGGATGAATCTACTATTTACGGAATTTCCTGTATATTTCGGGAATTTCTGAAATATTTCAGAGAGACACCACTAATTACTGGATTTCCTGGATATTCGGGATTTCTGTGGTATTTTTGGAATCTCTACAAATTAAGGGATTCCTGGATATTTCAGAAATTTCTGAGTAAATTCGGGATAACACCAATAATAACGGGATTTTCTGGAAATTTCGGGACTTTCTGAAAAAATTCGGGATGACTAATAATTACGGAATTCTGGATCTTTCGGGAATTCTCAGTTATTTCTGGATAAATCTACTAAATAAGGTATTTCCTGTATATTTGGGAATTTCTGAATATTCAGAAAGACTCCACTAATTACGGGATTTCCTTTATATTCGAGAATTTCTGAGGAATTTCTGGATAACTTACAAATTAAGAGATTTCCGGATATTTCGAGAATTTCTGTGTATTTTTGGATATCTCTACAAATAAAGGGATATCCTGGACATTTCAGAAATTTCTGATATATTCGGGATGACGCTATAATTACGGGATTTCCTGTATTCGGGAATTTCTGAAATATTTCAGAGACTCCACTAATTACGGGATTTCCTGGATATTGCGGGAATTTTGAGAATTTCTGGATAGCTTTACAAATTAAGGGATTTCCTGGATATTTCGAGATTCTGTGGTATTTTGGATACTCTACAAATTAAGGGATTCCTGGATTATTCATAAATATCGATATATTCGGGATGACGCTACTCTTACGGGATTTCCTGGATTTTCGGGAATTTCTGGAGGTATTTCGTAAAGTCTCCATAATTGTGGAATTTCCTGGATATTCGGAATTTTCTGATTATTTCGGGATGACGCTACTAATTACGGGATTTCCTGGATCTTCGGGAATTCTGGAAAATTCGGGATAACACCAAAATAACGGAATTTCCTCGATATTTCGGGAATTTCTCAGGTATCTGGATAACTCTACTAAAAGGGATTTCCTGGATATTTCGGGAATTCCTGAAATATTTCTGAAGGACTCCACTAAGTATGGTATTTCCTGGATATTTCGGGAATATCTGAGGAAATTCGGATGAAATACCAATTACGGGATTCCTGGATCTTTCGGGAATTTCCGAGGAAATTCGGGATAACACCATAATACGGAATTTCCTGGATATTATGCGAATTCTGTGGAAATTCGGATGAATCTACTAATTAGGAATTTCCGAATTATTTCAGAGAGACACCACTAATTACGGGATTCCTGGATATTCGGGATTTCTGAGAATTTCTGGATAACTCTACAAATAAGGGATTTCCTGGATATTCTGGCAATTTCTGAAATATTTCTGGATAACTCTACTAATTACGGGATTTCCTGATATTTCGGGAAATTCTGAGAATTTCTGGATAACTTTACAAATTAAGGGATTCCTGGATATTTTGAGAATTCTGAGGTATTCGAAATGTCTCCACTAATTGTGGTATTCTGGATATTTCAGAAATTCTGATTTATTTCGGGATGACGCTACTAATTACGGGATTCCTGGAATTTTGGGAATTTATGAAGTATTCTGGATAACTCTACAAATTAAGGGATTTCCTGGATATTTCGGGAATTCTGAAATATTTCAGAACGGACTCCAATAATATGGTTTTCCTGGATATTTCGGGAATTTCTGTAGTATTTGTGGATAACTTTACAAATTAAGGGATTTCCTGGATATTTCGGGAATTCTGAAATATTCAGAAGACTCACCATTACGGGATATTCTGGATATTCGGGAATTTCTGAGAATTTCGTGACGATTTTACCAATTACGAGATTTCCTGGATTTCGGTAATTGCTGAGGTACTTCAAAAAAAACTCCACTAATTATGGTATTTCCTGGTTATTGCGAGAATTCCGTGGTATTTTTGGATAACTCTACAAATTAAGGGATTTCCTGGATATTTGGGAATTTCTGAGGAATTTTGGATATCTCTACAAATAAGGGATTTCCTGGATATTTCGGGAATTTGAGGTATTTCGAAATGTCTCCCTAATTGTGGTATTCCTAGATATTCGGAAATTTGATTTATTTCGGGATGACGCTACTAATTACGGGATTTCTGGATATTTCGGGAATTTCTGAGGAATTTCTGGATAACTTTACAAATTAAGAGATTCCTGGATATTTCGGAATTTCTGTGGTTTTTTGGATATCTCTACAATTAAGGGATTTCCTGGACATTCAGAAATTTCTGATATATTTCCGGATGACGCTACTAATTACGGGATTTCCTGGATATTTCGGGAATTTCTGAAATTCAGAAAGACTCACTATTACGGGATTCCTGGATATTTCGGGAATTTCTGAGGAATTCTGGATAGCTTTACAAATTAAGGGATTTCCTGGATATTCGAGAATTTCTGTGGTATTTTTGGATAACTCAAATTAAGGATTTCCTGGATATTTCATAAATATCTGATTATTTCGGATGACGCTACTAATTACGGATTTCCTGGATATTTCGGGAATTTCTGAGGAAATTCGAAATGAGTTATACTAATTACGGTATTTCCTGGATCTTTCGGTAATTGCTGACGTTTAAAAAAACTCTACTAATTTGGTATTGCCGGGATATTCAGGAATTTCTGTGGTATTTTTGGAAAACTCTACAAATAAGGGATTTCCTGGATATTTCGGGAATTTCTGAGGTATTTCTGGATAACTCTATAATTACGGGATTTCCAGGATATTCGGGAATTTCTGAGATATGTGGAATGACGCTACTAATTACGGGATTTCCAGGATATTCGGGAATTTATGAGATATTTTGGAATGGACTTACCAATTACGGGATTTCGGATCTTTCGGGAATTCTGGGAAATTCGGGATAACACCATAAAACGGAATTCCTCGATATTTCGGGAATTTCTGAGGTATTCGGATAACTCTACTAAAATAAGGGATTTCCTGGATATTTCGGGAATTCCTGAAATATTTCTGAAAGACTCCACTAATTATGGTAATTTTACGATCCGGTACGCGCTGTAAGTTTAATCAAGATGATTGTATTGACGTAGAAGCAGGGTACGCCTTTTGGGATAGGTTACCAGTACAGGCATGCGAACGCAGTAAATACTCAGAATTATACGCGGGTAATGTTAATAAAGTTGTAGAACAAGGCAATAAGCAACATCCGGTATATGTAATGGAATCGAGCGAGATAACCTTTGCTTTTACGACTTTAGAACAAATTCCGGTGTGTTCGTATGAATTAATTAGAACAGAGCACCCAAAATTATATTTTCTAGAAGGACCAATAACAGAAACCTTCCAAGCCGTAAGAAATCCGTCAATAGAAAATCTCGACATTTTTGCATACGTAAACTCTAAATTCGTTTACGTAGAAAAACATATTAAAGGACAATTAAAACATTATATCGCAATTTAATTTTGCAAAAATGCGAATTGGAAAGAAGAGTTATATCAAATGCATTAAGCATTGCAGCAACAGCACCTGACGTTTTTGCATATCAAATCATGAAAAAAAGTGGTTACATGGGCTTGGTAGCCGGAAGTTGTGCACTTAATGAAGTGCGTACAAATTGACGTTCAACGAAGAGAAACTACAAAATGTTACCAAGAGTTACCGTAACCAAAGACGGCAAAGATTATTTTTTGACGCCAAGGACACATATTTTAAAACAATATGGGACCGAAGCTGCCTGCAGTGTTCTGATTCCTACTATGTTCTTACTAGGAAGATTGGTTTACTATTTTACCAAGAGGAACAACTAAGGGAGTAAAACCAGACATTTTAAAACCAGTACTAAAAATAACTGGAATTACACAGAGCCAACCGAACTTGCAAAAAGCGGAATTTACACCCAAGCGGAGATCCAAGCACTAAGACAACACCTTATGTTTCCCGTAGAAAGGCCAGCCATGTTGAACACAATTGCATTAGAATGACCGGGAAAAAGGTAGA